>CM053327.1:7732961-7803429 GCA_028583605.1 Dastarcus helophoroides | reverse complement strand
TAAAATTCGAGCTACTTCCTCAGATGGCACAGATCTTTTATCTATTTCCCGGTATTACTATAATTAAGTTAAATGACTTTGGAGATGATATCTAATGTTAAGATATTTAATGAATCTATTAATTTAGGCCAACGATTATTGATGACTACAAAGCATTTTCTTATTTATTATTTCTTAATATACCGCACACGGATTTAAACAGTAAAACCTACTCTGTTGTTCCTCTGTGATTATCTAAAGCGGACTACGCCAGAATTAGTTGTGCAGAAGAAAACAATCCTCCAGAAAGTGTATCCAGACCAAATGAGACCAAACTAAACTAAGGTCGCCATTTCAATGCCTGCCTTTGACAAACACCAGTCGCACAAAACAAATGAAACTCATATCAAAATAGGGTGGGCGCACCAGTAACAAACCATTTAAAAGACATTTTGAAACAAAATTTGATAATGTAACTCAATTATTACATCAATCATTATAAAAAAAGTACATCGTATTCCTTGCCTACCATATCATCATATAGTTTATTCCGATTTTTTATTAACCATTAGGTTTATTTTTATTCAAAAGTGAATGTGGCAAGTCTCAATGTGCCTAAGGTGGACCAGATTGTACCAATAATAGACCAGGTATTGTGCCAATAGTAGACCAGTAAATAAAGTGTATGTTTTTAATGAAGAATAACTTTATTATCAATAATATTGAACTTAATTAAGTTTATACTAAGTAATCATCACAACAGTCCCAGAAAAATATTCCCTTTCATACTTAACAATTACGTAATCGCCTTTCTTTGGTTTTTGGGTGATCTTCAAAGATTTATGAACAAAGAAAAGTACATTCTCATCATCAGAATATGAATAAATTCTTAATAGTTTTATTATTGTTTATCTTTTTTTTGGGGAGGTTGCTTTTTTTCATCTGAATCTGTTTCCTGCTTCCTATTCTTCTTTGATTTTTTTCTCTATTCGTTGTCTTCAGAGCTTTTCTTTCTTCATTTTATTTCTTTATCTTTTTTCTCTTTCCAATATTTCATTCATTCACTGCTATTTCCTGCATCGGGCGGGCAAATCTTACGATTTTTCTGGTTGTCTTTAATTGGAGATTCAGACGGCCACATAATTACTGCTGCAAATGCTGGACTTACTGGTTGAAAGTTTTTTCTTCTTTTTTGCCATCGCTATTATCCAGGATTTAAGCAAAACTGCTTTTTGTATGGTCAATATGGTTGGAGGTCCCATTTTTCTCTGCAATTTTATTTATAATTGTTGTGTGAGGAAGATTTTGTGGGGAGAATCACACCCACACCAGGAACCAGTAGAACACCATTTTAAACTTCAGATATAAATATTAACTTTCTTTTAAATCTTTCGCCAATTTTTCTGCGATGGGTAGCTTTAGCGTACTTCGACCAACCATGTAATTATAACTAAAAGTGATTCAAGCGCTATCTACACAGGTTAAAACTACCTATTCCAAAACGTGATTCGCCCACTTTGTTGTAGGTGACCATTCTACTAAGCGCGCGTACGAAGGTAAGTTATTTTAATCCTTTTAAATCTTTGTTTACATCAAATTTTGTAGGCTATTTTCGTGTTAAATGCATATTATAATACATATATTAATAATATTACATATTATTTTCTCAGAAAATACTAATTTGAATCGATAATTGTCTTTGGAAAATTAATGGAGCACAAATTCTATGGATTTCCAGTAATATTCCATTTGGTCAACAACTGGTGATTAAGCTGTGTAATATTTTTTTTTTGTTTTTCTATTACATTTATAGTCATTTATGATGCCCTAGTAAAGTATTATAACAAACTCTTCAAAAATTCACAATGTTCCAGTCGTTGACCAGTGGTATAAGTGGTGATATCTATACTATGAATTTGTTCCAATAATCTACCACTTATACTTTTTTCACAGACACTGTGCCACCGAAAAAAACGTTTTTCAGACATAAAGGGGAAAAAAGCAATAGAAGAAATAAGCAAAGGTGCCAAAGTGAGAGAAACATGCCAAAAATTCTCCCCACAAAATATTCCTCACACAACAATTATAAATAAAATGAAACTGAAATACCTTTGCAGAGAAAAATGGGACCTCTAACCATATTGACCGTACAAGAAGAAGTATTGCTTGAATCCTGGATAATAGCGATGGCAAAAAAGAAGAAAAAACTTTCAATCAATAAGCATTTATTTGCAGCAGTAATTGTGTGGCCGTCTGAATCTCCAATTAAAGGCAACCAGAAAAAGCGTAAGATTTGCCCGCCTGATGCAGTAAACAGCAGTGAATTGACAAAATATTGGAAAGAGAAAAAAAGATCAAGAAATAAAAAGAAGAAAGAAAAGCTCTGAAGGCATCGAATAGAGGAAAAAAATCAAAGAAGAATAGGAAACAGGAAACAGATTCAGATGAAAAAATTCACAGATTTCGCAATCCTTGCAACCAACGGAGACATTGGAAATGATAACACCAAATAGAAACATAATTAACACTTTATTTAACATACAAGGTTATACAGGATATTTACAAATTTCAAAGACAACGTTTGGCAGTTGATTCGGAATGATAGATAAATACGAATTACGAAAAAAAAAAAATAAAAAATGTTTACTTTTCGAATTGCAGACTTTCGAAGTTGTTATAAAAAATAATTTAATTAATAATTTCATAACCTCTTTACCGATCGTGTTGAAATATGAAACCTTTATTTATTTAGATTATTAAGGCTAGAATCTTAGTGACGTCGACCCTTGTGTTATCCGACACCCCTTGAAATACGCCACGACAATTATCTTTGTATCTTCGAAGTAGTAAATAATAATTACATAAAAAATGTATTGATTTACAACAATACGTATTACGTTTAGTTTTTATTTTTTTTATAACTGATTAAAATGTCGTTAAAGCTGACTGTGTTGAAAGTGTTTGCAGATGTGTCTTACACCACATAAATTTTATGGCCCTTCACAGTTTGTTTGAACCCCCTGGTTGGATAAGTAGTACATTTCAGAAATTTGTCATTCCGACAAGTGGTTCTTAGATATAAGTTTAAGAATCATTTTATTGACATTGAATGTGCCTTCTTTCCTTTTTGAAAGGCAACGTTACAATGAAGAGACCACAGGGTGCTCGTAAGTAGTAATTGTCTTGAAAGTGTTATTCCTGGCCTTTTCTTCTTGGGATAAAAGTATTTTGTTTTCAGTTTCCTCTTGATCCTAACATTTATTGCCCCGGTCATGTAATTGTTCTTCCTGGCAAGAATTTATGGTCTTTGAATTGCATGTCATATTTTTGTTTCTTTGAATGGACTTTTAAATGACCAGCTGCATTCAACCCAATTTGGTTTCTTAAAAATGAAGTTAATTTTTTTTGATTTCAATGGAATTTCTAATTACTTCCAAAATAAACTTGTTTCAGTTAATAAATCTTATTTAGATTATTTCGCATTGAAATCAGGATCATCGAAAAAAACATTAAAGGGCAGTTGAATGGCAAATTTATCAATCTTAAAAATTGAGGTTGGTTCTGTGATTTTGTTTATCATATTCCAGATCACACGTAAATTCGTTTAAATGTGATTTGATTCATATGTTACATTACTTCAAACTCTTTTAAAGAAAATTACAATTTTTTAACTAATGCCGAAGTAATGATGTTCGCTTGACACCCTGGATTTAACAATGCTGGACATTGTTTAAAGTTACTGCACCTATTTCTAATTAAAACTAGAGCTGTGCTGGTTGTACTGATTGCCATTTTCGCTTTGCATGATCATTTAATTTTTCCGCTCTTATGGGAATGATAAATAAAAGTAATTCCCTTTTTTGCCGAAAGCTCTAAAACCTTTATTACAGTTAATTAGTTGTCTTAGACCGGGTTGTGTGGTTCTTCTAAATTAAAAAAAGTTTAGCACGGTTGAGACCTGTTCTTTTATTTTAAAGCGGTCTTGCAGCAACTCTATTGCATAATTAATTAATAATCATAATTAGCTGATAATGACAATGATTCAATAACGTCACTTGAAATTCCTTCCACAGAATCGCAAAGATAATGAAATTTCTTAATATCAAAAATACGCTTGTCGTAATGAACTAACCACTTAAATGAATCTAAAAACAAAAATGGGAAGCGATGAGGGCTTTAAATTAGCAACAAATATGGTATATAATTATCTCGAGCCGTTTAATAATGACAGAGTGAGTCTGACTGAATTAGTAAATTTCAATTTATGTCAGTTAAAATTTTATCGGATGTTCAAATGAAAAAGTCATAAAGTGTGCTGTAAGTTTTTTAGAAGAGAACGTAGCGAACCCGGCATTCGATTACTTATTGACTATTTTGGTTGATCGGTCAAGGGTCATTTTGACGTCTTATTTATCCAGAGAGGTTAAAATTTTCTAACCTAACGAAAATCGTCTAGAAATCTATTTTACTCTTATTTTTACTCTTCTTTACAAAATTATGCGCTTATGCTTTCAAAATAATTATAAACACAAATTTTGGGCTTTTCCGAAATTTAATAATTTCTTCCACAATTTCCAATTTTTTAAATTTTTACATTAAACTTGCAATTCTTGTGTTTTTTTTCTTAAAACTTCGGATTTCAAACGGATTCAAAATTTGAACATCAGTCTTGCGAGTCTAACCCAAGATATTGCATTAAAAAAATAAATATAGAGTATTTTCTTGAAATTATGACTTTTTCACAAAATTCCTCAACCCTTCAAAATGTCATTTATTTTTCTTAAACTGTCAATAAATATTTACGTTTTGTTTAAAATTTTCATGTTAAATAATAAATTCTAGATATTTCTAAAGATTTTGACTTATTTTCGAAATTCTTAAAATTATAAATATATAAACTCGAAAACTCAAGATTTTTTATCGAAATTTTGTAATGTCAACTTTTTTTTCGAAATTTAAGATCCCCTTTTTTATTAAATTATGAATGGTGGGTTTCCTTAAATTTTAAAATCCCAAAATTTAAACTTTACTTTCTACTTTTATTTCCAACACCAATAAAGGTTTCAACCAGTGTTAAAGCTTTAGTTTTTTATTTTTAAGGTTTTAAATTTAATCTAGACTCTTTTTTTAAGAACACAAGTCATTTATTTAAAATCTTGACTTTAAATGAAATATTTTAATTTTTTTTTAAATGATTTTGATTTAGTTGCAAAATTTTATCTTTAACCTTAAAATGTTGACATATGTTTTAAAATTTTAGAACATTATGAATTTTTTGAAATCCTGGAATATTTTCCTAAAATTGTCTATTTTTTTTACTGTTTTTGTCGCAACTTTTCTGAATTCAAAATTTTGGCCTTATTTAGCTATTTTTTTTTATTTTCGACCTTAATATCGAAATATTTGACTTGAGATTTCGAGTGAAAACTTTAATATTCAAATATTTTTCTTTCGACTTTTTTCTATTTTTAAGGTTATTTGTGCAATGTTTATCTTTTCTAAATTTACAGTTTTCATTAGGCAAGTTTCTTCTAAAAGATTATTTTTTAAATTGAAATATACTCGTATAACCAAATAGACTACGAAATAATTTAAATTAAAATAATATTAAGGCATCTATGCTCATAGCTCTTAAAAGAAATATTTTAGTACAAAGCGAAAACAATGAAATATTAAAATATATTTATCTACAAGCAAAAATTTGTCAACTTTATTGTAAAAGTAATTTACATTTATTTGAGCCCTAAAAATTATAAGTGCAGATATTTTACCACATTCGTTTACTGAGTACTTCAAGACAGTACGTGAATAGGATTTAGGGTAAGAGTTTACAGCATAATAATGGAATTATAACCCCTTACTTAAGGGCCGCTGACTTGGGTAGCCCGTGTAAACTTCAGAACCTTTAAGTTTGCGCATCTTTACATGCTCACAATACCGCCTACTGTGTTCAGTTTTTGTTAGCGGTGTTTTCGTACTTAACTCACTAGATTCTCTATTTTCAATTTCTCGTAAACGTTTTTTACGCTCTCAATATGTCTTACACTTTTCGCTATTTTTCATACTCTTAATATCCATAGCTGATAACCTTATCCAAAGAAACGTCACTGGATTAAACGAATATGGTGCTCTGCGGTGAACTGTAAACTTAACATTCTCCCATAGTTCATAGTTTTCATGCCGGCCTCTCGACGCCGAGAGCGCTCGACTGGCGATTCGAGTATGTCCGACCGACCGACACCTTGTTCTCTCAAGCTTGAACGAAAACCCGAAACTTCACCCCATATCTCAACATAAACATTTCCAATGTTAAAAAGCAACCTCTCCAAAAAAAATAAACAATAATAAAACGATTAAGAATTTATTCAGATTCTGATGATGAGAATTTACTTTTCTTTGTTCATAAATCTTTGAAGAACACCCAAAAACCAAAGAAAGGCGATTACGTAATTGTTAGGTATGAAAGGGAATATTTTTCTGGGACTGTTGTGATGATTACTTAGTATAATCTTAATTAAGTTCAATATTATTGATAATAAAGTTATTCTTCATTAAAAACATTCACTTTATTTACTGGTCTACTATTGGCACAGTACCTGGTCTATTACTGGTACGATCTGGTCCACCTTAGGCACATTGAGACTTGCCACATTCATTTTGAATAAAAATAAACCTAATACTTATTAAAAAAATCGGAATAAACTATATGATGATATGGTAGGCAAGGAAAACAATGTACTTTTTTTATAATGATTGATGTAATAAATGAGTTACATTATCAAATTTTGTTTCAAAATGTCTCTTAAATGGTTTGTTACTGGTGCACCCACCCAGTTTATGCAATGTTGAGGTTTGTTAAATTGAGAGATCTATTTGTTTTGTTTTAGATCTGGACTCGATAACAGGGCTTCTATTAAACATTGTTTTATTTCTGCTAGCTGTTCAGCCAACAAAAATTTTAAGTAAAAAAATAATCCTGAGTAGGGAGGCTGTCATAAGATAGCGCGACAGAGGCGCATTGATAGACCAACGCAACACATTTGCCCATTTATAAAACTAATTTACAATTAGATAAATGCAATAAAAAGGATATACTACGTAAAAAAACCAATAGAAAAACAATATACTACAATCAGTTGTCCAAAGTTACAAACAGTGTACACAAAATCATAGTTTGTAAAATTGACAGAAATCCATTTAAAGTAGAGCTGTCAAGTTTCTAACAAAGGCAAAAAGATAAACTTTAAAATTGAAATATTTAAAAAGCAATTTAAATTTTCCAGTCTAAACTTAACATTTATACTTTTTTCTGGACTGCAAACCTTGTAGCTCAAAATTTTGACTTTAAATAAAACATTTCATAAAAGAAAAATGAGAAGTTTGATTTCAAATTCAATATTTCTATATTTCTTATAAGAATTCAAGTGCTTGCTCAGAATATCAAATTCATCCTCGAAATCTCATCCAATTAACATTTCTACTAAAATCTCCAAACTTCCATTTCAATTTCAAAATTTGCACTTTTTTAAAATAGATGGCTCAGTAGAAATTTCGAATTCAGACTTTAAAAAAAAGGATTTTGTTAGAGTGGCAACTTTGATTTCAAAGTTGGCTCTTTATTTCGATTTTGGAGAGAAAGTTGAATTCTCAATTGAAATTTGTTCATTTTTAAAATATTTTAAGTTGAAAGTTGAAATTTAGAGTTGAATCTTGAAAAAGTTGTTCTCAGAACTTTAACTGATACCTATCCTCAAAATTTCAACTATAAGTTCGAAATATTGAACTTTCGACCTAACCTCATTTCAATTTTTAATCTCGAAATGTTCACATTAAACTTAATATTTCAAATTTTAAATTCTGTCACAATAGTGACAAATATGAAAGCACCTTAAGAGTCAACTTTATCCAAAACTGTTAATTCATTTCATTTTATCCAGTGTCGTAGCATTTTAAACTTACCCCTCTTTGTGTCAGTCGATGATTATTTAAAGATCAGCATACATTCATTGTATTCGAACAGTTGCTACGTAAAACATAAGGTAGTAAATGCCAAAAAAATTTCAAAAAAAAACTTCTTCCGAATTAAACGATTTATCCAAAAATTTTATTTTATTTTATTTTGTTTAGTGGCGTACTACTTTTTTTCAAAACAATATCACAGATTACCCGCAACTCCGTCACTGGTTGAGATAAAAACTGAATTTTCTCTTATTTTATGATCTTTCATCTACACACCATGTGTGCAAAATTTAGTTTAAATAACTCTAAAAATTTGAAAATGAAACAATAAAAACTTTTTTTTTATTTAATCTTTAACACCTTGTATCTTTTTTATTAAGAGTTTCCGGATACATGTTCACAGAAAACTTTTTTCTTAAAATTACTTTTTCCATCACCTGTTTCATTTAAGACACTTAAAACGGGGACATCCTGTATACAGGGTGGACCATAAGTAATAATACATAGAGCAGGAGTAGATTTTTCGTATAAAAATACGGTGATTTAGCTACATTTACCTTATACCAAAAGTTGATATTAACAGAGATACAGGGTATCAAAGTTGAAAAAAAAAATGTGATTTTTTGGCATAACTGATGAACACATTTTACTATAGACACGAAATTAGGCATAGGGGGGGTTTCTTTGGTCAAAAAATTCTAATATGCTAACGGATGGTCAGTAACTCATAGGGGGCGCTACCTGCGCTACCTTGTATTATTCTAAAGCATCATAACTTTTTTGTGTCTTTATATATACTTATTTTAAATAGATATTTTTATTTACCTACATTTTTTACGTAAAAAGGGTATACTTTCTAAATGTTGATACAAGCAACCGTTTTCAAGATATTTGCCTTCAAAGTTTGCCGTACGTTTATTTTAAGTTATGTAAATGTGAATTTTTCGCAGTAAATTTCAAAATAAAAGTAATAAAACTGACTTTAAAATAGTTTATATTAAATATCACTCTATTGATATTATTATTACACATATTTTTTAAATTTCTAAAGCAAATTTAAATAAAATACCAAAACAATATTTATTTTCAAAAATAAGTATGTGGGAAATGACCTTTTTCATGTAAAGGGCTTGTAAACAATTAAAAGTCTAGCTGTCTTTTATTAAAATTTATCTCCAAATATCTGCTTTGACCATCCAGACTATTAAAATTTTGTTGTGCGGATTCAGACATCATATCTCACATCTCTATGTTAGAAAATAAATTATATCTTAATTTTTTGGATTTTCTTCATTGAGATTTTCAAAATTTAGGTAATAATATTATCAGCAAAGTAATATTTGACATAAATTAGTTTTAAAACTGTCTTATAATTCCTTTTTTTAGGCCTACTTCGACAATTTAATATCTTAGTAATTTAAAGCCAAGGCACGTCAAGCTTTAAAGGCAAATATCTTGGAAACGGTTGCTCGTATCAACTTTGAGAAAGTACACCTTTTTTAAGTAAAACATATGGGGAAATAAAATAACCCATTTAAAATTAATATACGTGGGTGCACAAAAAAGTTATGATGATTTAGAAATATGCAGGATAGCGCAGGTAGCGCCCCCTATCGGCTATTGGTAATATGTTAGCAAATTAGAGTTAGTCGACTTAAGAAACCCCTTTGTGCTAAATTTGGTGCCTATATTACAATTCATTACATAATTATACGAACAAATCGAATTTTTTTTTTTAACTTTGACACCCTTTATCTCTGTTAATATCAACTTTTGGTATAAGGTAAATGTAGCTAAATCACATTATTTTTATTCGAAAAATCTACCATTGCTCTGTGTACCATTACTTATGGTCCACCCTGTATAAAAATATAAAAACTAGAAATAATAATTTTAATTACTAGCTATAAAATTTTTATTTTAACTATTAGAATTAACTTGAAAATTTAAAAAAAAAGACACTGCTATATCATAGTTTTAAGTCGGCCGTCCCCGTAATTGTCAAATTTTTCGAGATTTTTGAAAGTATTAACTCTTGAAAAATATCATCTTTTCTGAAAATGTTGACTCAAAATTTCGATTTTTTTTTTCAAATTTTGACATTTCAATTTCCAATTTTTTCGAAATTTTGTCTTTTTCCAAAATTTTAATTTTTCTCAAAATTTCAAATTAGTTTCAATATTTTGATTTAAAAATTTCGACATTTTCTCGAAATATTGACTTTTTTATAAATTGCTACTTCTTTCGAAAAATTCTACTCATTTTTCAAATTTCAAACATTTTGACGTTTTACAAAAATTTCGACTTTTAATATTTCCATTCTTGCAAAGTATCGTCTTTTCGCAATTTTACCTATTTAAAAATCTAGAGTTTTTTTGAATAATTCCGCTTTCTTTGATAATTTTGTTTATATTGAAAATTTTGAATCTTTTTAATTTCGACTTTTTCGAAAATTCCAACCTTTTTCCCTAAATTTTTTTTTTTGAAAATTTAAACCTTATTTTTGAAAAGTTCGCATCAATTTACCAAATATCTTTTACTGTCCTTATCACTACGACTTAGCTAAAAAATAAAAAAAAAACAGGTAAAATAAGTACACTTTTTGTTAGTTAGCTAACTGGAGAGTTTGACATTGTTATCAATTCAAAGTATCAGATCAAAATTTCGTGTACCACTTACCCATTACCCGTTCTGAAAGCCATTTATTTGCATTAAAAAATAAATAAAACAGGGTTGATGTTAACAGTTGGATTCGATCTTGGATCTGATGGGTGCAAAGCACAACTTCTTCCGTCATGACTTCGATAATAATTTCATTTCGCACTACAATTTAATATTTTTGTCATTGAAGCCAAAGTACGTCACGGATTAGATTTATCGCCATGTATGGAACTGTCAAATCCACGAGGCAACGATTTTCGACTTCTTGGAAGATGAAATGACGCAATTTGCGATAATTTGCCCATCCTCCATCCACCCAAACAAAATCTAAAATGTTTCTTCAAAGTTTGATTGTTTTCGTCCACGCATTTTAAAAGTTTTTTTTATTAAATTTGAGGTTAATTCATAGTCGAATGAACTACCCCCGTCAATTTAAATAAGGAAATTGGCCTTATGTTTTTAAAACGGCAATTTACTCGGCGAAAATGTTAATTTATATTCAATGACAATATCTTGGGCTTATGTATTCTGAAGCGTGTGACGTAAACAAGATGGAGAAATGTAAATTATGGCGAAGATATTAATCATTCGGATAAAAATGTGAAGCGAGCCGGTCGGCGAAAATCAATAAACGATTTATTATAGCGGAAATTTTCTTGCAATTGCGATCGGATATTTGGTTCCTTTTCGTATTTGTTAGAGGTTAGATATTGAAAGATGCTTGAAAACTCATCCAAAGGTTTTGTAGTAGGGCATCATTTGTACTTGAATAAAGGTTAATGAGAAACAGATGAGATGTTTCTTGCCGCAATATGCAATTCGCTCTAAGCCAACACAACTGTAGCAGTTTATTTATTGCAACATACACAACTATTCAGCATTGTTATTATTTATCCTATTTAGGGCAAGCACATTTAAGAATTATGACGAATATTTCTACTAGAACGTAGAGTGGTTTATTATAGTGAAATCGCAATTTTCAGATTTTATCCTGAAAACATCAATTTTTTCTTGGAATTTTCTAAAATCTCACTTTTTCCTTTAAAATTCGACTATTTAATTTCGAGTTATTTTCCGATTTGTAAACTTTCAAATTTTTTGAAGTGAAAGCTTCTTTAGAAGCGTTGAACAGGGGGAAAACTTGTGACTTCGCCTTATTATCATTTGAACAACCAACATGTTCTAATGTTAACATTACTATGTAGCTATGGTTAAGACGTGTAATGCAATTAAAAAAAGGCGTTGACGACAGCGGGATTTGAACCCGCAACTTATCAGAGCTATGAAATAAAATCTGTCACATTGACCACTGAGCGACACGACCGTTCACAAGAATAAGAATTTTAACTACATTTTAAAGAGTTTTTAATTCTGCCAGCAGTTCCCAGGCTGCCTATTCTTTTCTCACAATTAGGACAAAAATGTTTTTGGGTACACATTTTTTGGAAATTACTTTTGGAGTCATCAAACTGGCTGTGAAAATTTCTTATGTTTTTAACGTATGTCTTAAATATAGCTTGGCACTGAATCATCAGGATCATAACCAAACTAGTGATGGAAAACCCCAATAATTTCGTATAAAATCACTCGAAGACCTCAAAGGAACTCACTGTTTTATGAATTTGTGTATTTCATTAAATCAAATCATATTCTGCCAATGAAAATAACCTTCCAAAGGATATTTTTTGTCTTAGCAAATTCTAACCTCTTTCCATAAATATGACATCAAAGTGACACTTGATAGATCATCCAAAACAATCAATAAATAATCGCATGGCTTTTTCGATTCTCCTAAAAAAATAACACCTCACTGCTCACTTTATGATTTGAACACCGAACAGTGTTGCCAACCCTTTCACGTAGCCACAAACAACAGAAATTAACGATTTAAAAATCAATATTTTGAGAAAAATGCTATATATTCGGATTTAACCTCGAATCTTCGCTAGAAATTGCTAAAATTTCAAGAGGAAGCACGGAATTTTGGGGATTTTTGTTACTATTTATTTTTAAGTCCTTTTTTTCCAATATTTTGGTTTTTTTTCACACTTGTTAGACCTTTAATATAAATCTTAAACTTTTCCTCCCAATATTTCGACTTTTTTCTAAAAAATCCTAATATTTTTAAAATAAATTTCAATTTTTTTTTTTCGTTCGACTCCCCAAGTTAATAATTATTTTGTGATGTTTTTCAACGTTCTGAATTTGAACATGAAAATTCAGTAAATTTCTCTCAAAATCTAGACGAAATTTCTCCTTTTTATAAAAATTTGGAAGATTTTTGATTACTTTATATTATTCTCAACATTTTGACTTTTAACTTACAAATTCGAATTTTTTGATAAATATTTAAAGTTATTTTTTAAAATTTAAAAATTACTAGAAAAAAATTCGGTATGAACTTACAAATTTATTTTTCCTTTAATATTTCCATTTTAATCACAAAAACATAGACCTCTTAGAAATTTGGTATTTTTGATTAATATTTCAAGAAAAAATATCGAAATTTCGAAATAAAGAAAACTAAGAATCTATAATTATAAAATTTTAATTGTTATTACTTCCTTTTACCTTAAAAATTCAGGATTGTTTTTTAAGATTTTGCTTGCTCGTTTTTGAAATGTTTATTTTATGTTGGGCTTGTAAAATCTAAATTTCGAGGACAATAATTTTAAAATTCGTTTTAATATAATTTCCATGTTATACTTTTGGAAATCCTGAACCTTTTTCAAAAAATTTTTAAAGTTTAGGTTAATTTTTCGAATTCTTTTTTGAATTTAAGAGCCCGAATTTTAAAAATAAAGTCAAATGTTTTAAATTTAATGTTGAAATTTCGCTGTAAAAGTTAATTGCGAGAGTAAATCCGACATTTTTAGAATGTTTTGTCACCTAAGGGTTTTTTTTTTCCAAATTTTAACTTTATCTAAAATTTCAAATTACCTCAAAATTTAGTCTTTTAGTAAAAATGTTCAATTTTTCTTAAAATTTAGAATTTTGTTTCAGAATTTGAATTTTTTAAATAAGTTACGAGTTTTTTTTCGAATTTCTTTGAAAATCCGAAATTAAATTAACTGAATTAAAAATTCGAGACTTCCTATTTTTTATAAAATTTCGACTTTTTTTCTTAATTTTTTTTTTCTATAAATTTTGGATTTTTCTAACTCAAAATTTTTACTCTACTTACTCTTAAAATTAATAGTGTTCAAATTTTCTAGTTAAGAAATTTTACCCTAACATTGGCGTAGCTAGAAAGATCATTGCCCTAGAAAAATCGACATATACATTATTTGTACTTATAATGCATTAGGTGCCCACCTTACAGAGCTTCTTGCCCACTTAAGAAATATCGTTGCCCCAATTTGTCCCCCTAGCTACGCCCATGCGCCTTAAAACTCCGAATTTTGAAAAAAAACTTCCAATTTTGAGAAAAATATCCAGAAATGCAAAATTTCATCTAACACGAAATTATAGGAAAACAGGAAAAATTTAAAATATTCCCTTTTGCCTGAATGGCAAGAAGTTTCCAACAGAAGTCCAGCTCTCAAAAGTCTGTGGGCCCAATGGAAATCCCTCCAAGTAGAGGACGGGGTACTGAAGACGGCATGGATGGAAAGCGTGTCAACTGGCAGTGGGTGGTGCCTCAGGAGAAGATTCCACAGGTTCTGTGGGAGGTGCACAATGAGACCTCTGGTGGACATCTAGGGATGAACAAGACCTTGGAGAAGATTCGGAAACGATTCTACTGGGTTAACTGCGGGGAGGACGTCGAGAGGTCGTGTCGCTACATCCAAGGGTCATCGTACAAGAACCAAGAAGCAATGTAATATAGGAGCTCCAGTTGAGAGAATTACAATCGATGTGGCGGGACCATTTACAGCATCAGACAATGGAAACAATTACATCTTGGTGGCCCTGGACAATTTCAGTAAATGACCTGAAGCTTACGCCATCCCGAACCAAGAAGATACCACAGTCACAAGGGTTCTTGTGGACAACATTATCTGTCGATTTAGTATTCCCTTGGAACTACTCTCGGAGCAAGGAAGGAAGTTCGAATCGGGGGTCTTCCAAGAGGTGTGCCGTCTTCTTGAAGTAAAGAAAACTCGAACAAGTCCTCTTCATCCACAGTCTGATGGAATGGTGGAAAGATTTAACAGAACCTTGAAGGAACATCTTCCGAAGATGGTTTTCAAGCATTAGAAAGACTGGGACACGACAACTACCACTGTTTCTAATGGCCTATCGCGCGGCAACTCATGAAGCTACGGGTCAGACTCCGGCAAAAGTGATCTTCGGGAGGGAACCGCGGCTGCGTATCACTTGGTGTTTGGATCACAAAGGGGAACTTCCAGGGAGACGATGGGTTTCGTAAACGGCTTGAGGGAAGCGATATTGGCGACACATGCCTTGGTGCGCACGAAGATCAACTTGGCGACCGACCGGATGAAGACAAGATATGACGTGGTTTCAGTGGGGGCTAATTGGTGTGGCTCTACAACCCTCAGCGGAGGAAAGGAGTTTCGCAGAAGTTTACGCCATCTTGGGAAGGGCCGTACAAAGTGTTGAAGAGGATGAACGACTTGGTATATAGGATCCAGCGCACCCCATGACCAAGATGAAAGTGGTTCACCTCAACAGACAGTGCAAGTATAGTGGCGAAGTGACTGATTGGAACTGATCGAGGCCATTAGTCTTAGAAGGGAGGCAGTGTAATTAAATGTAGTTATAAAATTTGTATTAGTAATTGTGTAGTGTGAGGAAGTCTCTAAAAACATTTGATAATGGGAAGCGGCCACGAGAATGAATCAAACGGCAGATAAGCGCTCCAGACGTTTCCGCAAGCGATAATCTTATCTGTACAAATTCCGTTCTAGAAAACCGGAAGGGTATAAATACGCGGTCGTCTTTCCCTCAGGGAGTCAGTTGGTCAATTAGTTAGTTAGTTAGTCAGATAGTCTGATAGTTAAGTGAATTATAATTGTAGTGTTCCGAAATAAGTTGGAAATAGTCTTTACAATTCAAGAAGTTTTAATTTTCGAACCGATAACGTGCAACAACTTCTGGAATATTCGAAATCTGGAAATTTAAATAGAAATTTGTGAAAGAATTTTCCTTTAACTTTTGGTTTTTTCTTCCAATGTTTCTTTCATTTTTTTCGAAACTTAGATTTTCTAAAATTTTTATTTTTTTCCTGCAAAAAATCGAGTTGAAAAACAAAACAAAAAAATAATAAAAATTTAAATTCTAATATTTAGGGAAGCGGGCAAATTTCGAAAAAAAGACCGAAACTTATCTAAAAAAATTCTCAACATTTCTGAAATATTGATTTTAAACCCAAATATGGACTTTTTCTGTGAATTGCGCTCAAAATGTCTAAAAAGACTTCAAATTTTTGAGAGTTTTTGTTAAAAATTTGAAGTTTCTTATTCAAAATTTTGATTTTTTTCTTAGAATTTGTAACCTAAGCTTGCAAATTTCAACTTCCGAAATTAAAATTTATACTTTTCCTAGAAATTGTGACTTTTTTATCAAAGTTTAAGAATTTAATCCAAAGTTAAACCTTTTTCTCGAAATTTTGAGTTTAAATTCGGACTGAAAATAATATTTATGCTTAAAATGTTATTAAAACGCGAATATTAAACTTTTTGCCCAAAAGTTCTGGATAAAATCGGAAGTGTTGTAAGATTAAAGACATTTAAAAAAATGGATCATTAAATTCTGTTTATTCATTCAAATTTTAATCCCGAAAATCCGATTTCAAACTGAAATATTCAAATTGAAGTTCTTATGGTTAAATCCGAGATTTCCTTAAACCTTAAATTTTAGAAAAATTTAAAATTATCAATTTTAATCGAATATTCGAAAGAATGAAACATTTCGAGGCTAAACTTGATGTTTAAAATAAATAATAGTGAATTACATTTTTTCAGATACGTACTGTAACGCAATGTAAATAGATAGAATAGAATTTAGAAAAGAATTGTAGAATTTAGTACGTAAGAAAAGTTTCTAGAAAGATCTGATAAGGGGAAAGCGGCCGCGATAACGAAGCAAACGGCAAATAAGCATTCCAGAAATTTCGGCAAACGATAAGCCTTATCTGCGAGATTTTTCTGGAACCTGGAAGCCAAAACTATATAAAGCGGCCAGCTCTCCCTCGAGTTAGTTAGTTAGTTACAGTCGGTGTAGTTAAGTAGTGAGTTAGCAGTTAAAAGTCAATAAGTGAGTTAATTATTCAATTGTAGTGATCCGAGTTGAGTTTGAAAATAAAGTGGGTATTATTCAATTCACGTGTTAATCAATTCGAACCGATAAGCGCGTAACAGTACTTTTTCTATCGAAATTTCAACTTTGAACTTGAAATTTATAAACAGAAATAGCAATGAAAAAAGAGACAGAATTCTCGGGTCGTGTTTGAGGAATTCGATTTTCATTGAAAATTTTTAAGTATTTTGATAATTTTGACATTTTAAAATATTTAGTCTTTTAAAAATGTCCACTTTTACCGGTCGACTCTCAATTTTTCAACTTTTTCTCGAAATGTTAAGTTAATTTTAAAACTTTCGCCTTTTTCGAAGATTCACCTTTTGGAAAATCCCCATTTTTTCTAATTGTGGCTTTTTTGTATCATACATATATAATTTCGATTTTTCTGAAAACTTTTTTTAATCATTTGTCTTTCTTAAAAATTTTCTTTTTTGGAAATTTATTTTTAAAAATTTCGAAGTTTTGAATTTTTTTAAAATTTTTGACTTTTTCACATTTTCGACATTATTTTAATTATTTTAAAAAATTTTGAACTTATTTCAAAATTGCCATCTTGTTACTGAAAATATGTACCTTTTTTTAAATTATAACTCGAAATTTACACTTTTTTGCAAATCTAAATTCAATTTTTGAAAAAATATTTCAATTCTTATTGAAAATCTGAATTTTTTGAAGTTTCGACTTTTGAAAACATTGATTCACTTAAAATATTTGTTTTTTTAATTCGACTTTTTTTCAATTTTTTTTTTCCAGAGATTGACTTTCTGAAAATAACGATTTTTTTTTGAAAAATCTTTCAACTTAATATTTTTTGAAAATTTAGAATTTCCAATTTTCCATTTTTTTTAATTTTCACTCTTTCCAAATTTTAATTTACTTTCTACATTTCGACCTCTTCACAAATTCGCTTCTATTTGGGATTTTGACTTTTTTTCGAATTTTTTGAAAATTTTCGCACAAAATTTTTATCTTTTTCAATTTTTTTTCAAAATTTTGATTGTTTTTAATAAGTCTAATATTGAAATATTATTTTTGTGAAAACCTCTACCGTTCTCCAAAATATCCAGTTTTTTTAACATTTCAAACCTTTGACTATTTCTCGAAGTTATTACTTTTTTTGAAAATTTCGTCCATGTAGCAAACGAGTTCTACTTGAAACTGACAATTTTCACATTTTTGAAAAATTGGATGTTTTTCTAAATTTGACTTTTGAAATTTTCGAAACTTTTTCACAATTTTTACTTTTTTTGTAAATTTCGACATTTTATCATTAAATTTTGATTTTTTCTTAAAGTTATATGAATATTTTCAGAATTCAAACGTTTTTCAAAATTTCGACTTTTGTGAACACTTCGACTTTTTTAAGTTTTTTGAAATTGTTGACCTTGGTTCTCGAAGCTTTTGAAATCAAAGGCAAAATTTGGAAATGACATCGAAATTTCGAGCAGAAACTTCAAAATGTCAAAGAAAATGTTCCTCAACATTTCAAGTTGAACATCAGAAGTGCCAAATTAAAGCCAAAATTTCGAATTTAATTAAAACTTAAATGTTTACAAATTTGTATTGAGAAAAAACAACTCTGATCATCAGCAAAAATTTATATAAATTCGTATGGAGGCACATTTATCAACGTCAGCTCTCAACTCCTATAGGCAACTTTAAATACAATCGCGTGTATTAGACATTGCATACATTTAAAGTAATTTTTAATGCCGATTTTTACCGCCTTAGAGGTTGAATTGTGATAAAATCCCCTCTTTGTGCTCACCCATGTGTTATGAAAAACGACTGTGTGAAATTTCAAGCTCCTACATGCGCTGTTTTAGTCTAGACGTTGTTGTTAGTCGGTGCTTAGACATTTATTAAGGTAGTACTGTCGATTTTAGAATTACCGTTCAGAATTTAATGAAATTAGACACATTGGTAAATTATAGTAAGATAATGATGCAGTTAAAATTTTAAAGAGCTAACTATTGAGATTTAAAATTTTTAACATTGAGCCTTATGAGAGACCACAGTTTTTACCATATTTTACAAAAAGTACCGTTCAGATTTAAGTAAAAAGCGAGAAAACGACGGAACATAACATAAAAAATATTTTAGGCACTTGGAAGTACAACTTCAGAGCGGGTGGTAGTAGTAATTAGCGAATAAATATCAAAAATTCTTTTTGTGTCGTACTTTTCCTGCCGTTTATTAAACGTGGCAGCGTCGTTTTTAATATAAACAATTCCGCGACCAACCATCGAATGAATCACCACTGTTTAATTCCGTTTTAAGGTTATGTGTCAAACTTTGCAGAACTGTCCGCTAATTAATTTGCTAATTCAAATTACTGGAGCCTATAACTTCAGAGCGGGTGGTAGAAGTTTATTAGCAAATAAATATCAAAAATTCTTTTTCCCACTCCCACCCATATATTCATTGTTTTCTTTATACCTTACGAGCAGGATAGATAGACCATATCAGTCCAGTGAACGGATATAATGAAAGTCGCGCCGTGATTGGTCGATTTCATATCCACACTAGTGCGGATATGAAATTGACCAATCACGGCATGCGATAAAGACGAATGTCATTTTTAGATTCAGAATTATTCCATAGAATCTGTCAAACTGACTTCGGTATTTACCAAAGAAAATATTTAAAATGAGTGCTTTTAGTGCAGAATCAGTAAACTTTATCCCAGCGGACATTTCTGAGGCTGCAAGTGAAATATTCAAGATATGATTACCTTCAAAATCAAATAGTAAATATGAATTTTGTAGCGATGACATTAGATTGACACATGGACACTATAAAATATATTAGAAACTGCAAATGTCACATGAAAAATTATTAATTTGCTAAATCGTATTTTAGTCTTTGATAGATCGTAGTCGTGGGAAAAATACGCTGTACAACTCGAGCGGATTGTCCATATCGCACTCGAACGATTGAGGCACTCCGCCTTCGGCGTCGTGCTCAAACTTCGTTCTCGTGCGATATGGACATCATATCCGCTCTTGTTGCACAAACTACTATTTGTGTCGTACTTTTCCTGCAGTTTATTAAACGTAGCAGCGTCGTTTTTTATATAAACTATCCGCGACCAACCATCGAATGAATCACCATTGTTTAATTCCGTTTTGAGGTTATGTGTCAAACTTTGCAGAACTGCCCGCTAATTAATTTGCTAATTCAAACTACTGAAGCCTGTTCTCGAACGTTTTTTTATGTAACTCTGTTAATTTTCCACTAGAATATTTCTTTATGGTAACTAAATAATTTTGACTATGACATTGTTCGGTCATAGAATTTCTCCGTCTCTTAGGCCATTGCGATGTTGCCTAGTCTAAATACTACGTTAATCAAACGAGATGATGTATCCTTTTGATGTGCTTTTGACTCTATCAGTGTCGACAGTACTATCTTAAGTAGATGTACAATTATTTAGCTAAAAAATGTCAGCCTTAACACCATATTTAGGGAAAAAAGTTCACATTTCGCAAGAGCCTCAAAATTGACACCAATAGAATTCTACGTTTAACACAAAATTTCGATAAATCGGATAAAGTTAAAATTTTGATAAAATTACGACTTATTGTTGAGAAGTTTCTAATAAACTTTAAGATTATAAGTAAAAATGTCCCTCAACATCCTAAAATATCTTTAAAAAGTCGAAATTTTAAAAACATTTTTGTTTAACTCATTTTTTCAACACCCTGATTTCGTTTTAAAAATTCCAAAACTTTTATTTTTCATTTTCCAAAATATTAGTACTTCAGACCTAAGATATTAGGTACTTTTTTTCGAAATTTAAATTTAAATTTCTAAGATTTTACTTTTTTCGAAATTTAAACTCAAAGTTAAAGTAGCTTATTTGCTAGTAAAAGTCAAAAGTAGTTAAACTGCTAGCTAAATATTGAAATTGTTGCTGCTTATTATTTTGATTTCATTGTACGTGTATCCAATTTTCAAGTTTCGGTTTCGTTTTTGGCCGAAATCAGAGTAGAAACCGAAATTCGATATCGTTTTCTACCAAAAATATAGTTTCGGTCGGTCTCTAGTTAAAACTGTAGGGTTGGCAACAGTGCATATGGACGCCAATCTTTCCACGCACAATAGTGTAAATGTACAGTAGATAAAACATTTATGCATTATAATTTTAGCTTTTAGTTTAATTAGCAGTCAATGTATTAAAAATTTTTACTCTTGGAGTCATCTGATTACAATCGATTGTGTAAATTTGTCAGTTATACTTCCTTTTCCGTTCATTCGTTGTAGTATGTGGTTTTAAAGTTGTGGTTCGACACCTCTGATAAAACGTTGTACAGGTTTAATAATCTAAGTTTCTTGTGAGTATAACCATGTCGTCCTTTTTTAACGTTATTCTAGCCAATTTAATAAAATTCCAAACTGCTTCAATAAATGGAAATATTACCAAAATTAAAAAATTGTTGGTCGTTTTCAATTCTAAGACCGATGTGATATTTTAAAAATTCCCAAAACATGAACTCGGTTGTCAAATAAATAGGTTAGGTTTTATTTTCGAAATCAGAGTATCGGAGCGAATTATTTTAGCTGAAATTAATGTTTTTTATTACCACTCTTTTCTCTACCATGGCGGCCTAAAATTAAAATTTTCGTGAAAATTATTTTACGAAGTTCAAGTTTTTTCTCGAAATGGCAAGATTTTCTTAAAATGTTCGAGAGATATCGAGATCAAGGACGAATTATTAAAGCTTTAAGAGGTTTCAATCAAAATTTGCATTTTAAAATTGTGATTTTGACTTTTTTATCAAAAAATTCAACGCAAGTTCGAAATTTCGAGTTTAAATTCAAAAAAGTAGGAAAAAAAAATTGGCAGGAGTCAAAATTGAAATGTATTTTAAAATATCAGAAAATTTTGCATATAAAGTTGAAATTTTAAAGATTTAAAATAAAATGAAAATGTTGTCGATTTAAGAAAATATTTAGAAAAAAATTAAAATTAGACAGGAAATCGATATTTCGGGATTTAGTGAAAAAATTTCGAGTTAAAAACTTGACATTTGGAAAAGCTTTAGAAATTTAAAAAAAAAGTCGAACTCGGGACAAAAATCAATCACCCTAAAAGCAGGCGTAATTTTAGGTTGCAATTAAGCAATTTAAAATATATAAATTTAATTTGCTAATTTAAAATTCTGAAAAAGAAATCAATTTTGAGCAAAAAATTATAAAATTATAAAACAAGACAAGATAAACCAAGAAAATTTTAGGAAAAAGTTGAATTTTTAAAACTAGAAAATGATAAGGAAATATTCGGGGTAAAACTTCAGAAAATTGAAAAAGTTAAATTTTCAAATTAAACTTAAAAATAGGCTAAGGGTAGTTCTCGGGAAATTTCGTATTGGGTCTTGATGCATTAATAAAAAATATTGAAATAAATCTGTAATTATTTACGCTGAATTTTATAGACTTTAATGATATAATGATCGTCAGCTTAAAAGCTAGAAATTTTGAGAAAGTCAGAATTTCGAAACTATTTTAAAATAAAATCATGTTCTCGAAATTGTTATTCTTAAGCTGAGATGGTGAGGAAAGTAGGGGGTTAGATATTTTAGAAAAAAATTCGAAATATCGAGAATCAAATCGTAATTTATGAAAACTTAAAATATTGGGAAAATGTAGAAATTTCGAAATGATTATCTAGTCATATTTGTAGTCAGTAAGTTGCACATTCTTCCAAAGACTGTTGCGTAAAGTAGTTCAACGAAAATAGCTCAGAATAATTTCAAGAAAATATCAAATTTTAGATTGAAAATAGCTTTTTAGTGTAAGAAAAAGTGGCAAAAATTGAAAGTCTTGGTAAGTACCTAGCTTATATTTTATTTTGATAGCTATAGTAATACAAATCATTTTTTACCCAGAAAAATGTCCAATAAAACCAAATTTGGTGTAGACATGACCGATCAAATGGCGAGGAAATTTACTGCAAAATCTAAGTCTTGCAGATGGCCTCTCCAAGTTTTTTTTCAATGTCCTTGATTTAGCTGGCATAAATGCCTGGATTTTGTACAAGCAAACGACAGGAGAAAATATCTCGAGACAAGATTTTTTACTCAAGCTAGCAGAAGAACTTGGCGCCGATTTTCGAGAAGCCCGTGAACAACCAAAACAAGAAACAAATACGAAAGGATCGTTGCCTAACTACAGATGCTTATAAACGTATGAGATGTCAAATAGGATACTGTAAAGAAAATAAAACCAACAAAATTTGCTCTAAATGTAAAAAATATGTTTGCGGAAAATGTACAATGGAAACACTTATATGTAAAAAATGCGATGAACTATGAATTAAAAGTTTTTATTTTTTGCTTTTGTAATAGAAATGCTCAACATACTATTTTGTTTAATTATAATAAATTTAATTTATATTTTTATTTCCTTCCTAACATCCATATTTCATACATTCAAGCATGAAACATAAAGTCGGGTCATTTGACCCGCTATGGTAGAAATAGGTATATATTAAGTCTTGGTATGATTAGTGTTAAAGCGTAAACGTCAAGAAAAAATATAAATCTCAAATTTCAAAAAAAAAAGGAGGATTACACAATGCATCTGCGAAGAATTTTGATAAACATGTCAACATTTCGAAATTTCGAACTCTCAAAAACTAGTACAAAGTTTAAACTTTTGAAAAAAAGTAACAATTACCTACCACTTTAAAATCGAAATTTGGCGAAAAAAATCAAAATATTAAACGAAATTTTGATAAAAAAAGTTTTTGTTAAAAATTGGAAATTTTGAGAGTTTTTGAAAAAAAAAAAACAAAATCTCTTGACAAAGTTGAAATTTTGCACATAAGTTAAAAATTAAAGGAAAAAAGTATAAAGACAAAGGCTTCAACTTGGAATTTGAAAATTTGAAAAAACGCAAAATTAAAAAGAAAATTAAAACTGATTGAAGCATTTTTTGAGTTTAAAAAGAGTGGTTTTAAAAAAAAGCATTTAAAGATTAACTAGGTATTGTCAAAATTTGGAAAAAAAATTAAAATCTTTAAAGAAAGTTCAACAAAAGTGAGTGTTTATAAAAATTTATGAAAAAATGTTGGGAAACTTCGAGAAAACCTTCTAATTTACGATTTTAATTTCGAGAGATTAATTTTCGTAAAATTTTTAACTTCGCGAAATACGTCTTCAGAAAAAGTTAAAATTTCGAGTTTAAACTCGACATTTTTTGGGAAAATAGAAAAATGATAGCAGTGTTAGTTTTTGTGTCAAGGGATGTACAAAAACTGGACTTTTTACACAAACGGGACATTACCGTCCCGGGGGAATTTGTCGGGACATCGGAACAAGAAAGTTAAAGCGGCGCCAAAATCCTGGAAAACCGGGACGTAAGGACATTGGACACCGTAGTCATATTGTCAACGTTTCAGGATAAGTAGGTAAAGAGCATTTATATGTCACATTATTCCATTTAATACGTTGCCTATTAAAATAACACAACTAATTAAGTGTAATACCAAAAAATATTCATAATCCTTATCGAGCTTTTCCGTTAGGTAAACAACGAAGCTTTTGCGAGCGCAATCAATGAAATGTGACCATTTTATCATCAATAACAACGGCATAAGCCCCAATTAACAAACGCGACTAATAAATTCCTTATACTTTGGGACAACTCGCCAGCCGAATTCGATAACAACAATGCACCTATTCTGACAGTTCATGTTTTTCGCTTGACAGCAGAAATAAACAAACCAATCGGCGAAAAATCCATGGCAGCCTAGATAGAATTCGTTGGCGAATTTAAAACAATCATAGGCGACCTTAATTCGTCGGGCGTCATTCGTATAATAAGAAAATCCGAGAACACAACCAAAACACCGCCATATTGGTTATATACAAATCGCGGAATGTTTTGGACTTTTTCAACGAATAATGCGGCATTATTGGTGACTTACGTTTTACAGGGCAGAGGGGTAATCCTATTGTAAGCAAAAGGCCGAATTGAAGAATCCGTAACGCCATAAATAAGTATTCATTTGGGAACTTTGTGACACTGAACAAACACACACAGACCGTCTCTAAACAATTCTCGCGTGAACTAACGCTCCTTCCTTTGCCTTTACTGTTCCTGCTTTTGACTTCTCGTTCACGCAACCATTCAGAATTTAGCATATAAGCTACTGACATGCGCTCTACCTTCGTTTTGTATCCATTAGAATGCCTTGTAAAATACATTGGTATACATACAAAAAATTGTCATAATCTGTTAATGTTAACAGGTAAATAGTCCTCGTAGAAAGTCGCGCCGGTGGGTCCTCCAAAACATCGGCGAAATTTCAGGATTATTTAAGTTGGGATTTAATAAAATAGATAAGAATTGTTAAATTTCATGAGTAATTATCTTATCTTAAGTGAGTAATTAAAATTATACGCTCATTGGAAAGGTCAGGATCTCATATCTACTCGTTCACGCCAGAAAAAAAAAAACGATAATGTAATATGCTGCAATACATAATGCATTCGCATACGTTTATTTAAATTGCATTTTTATTCAATTATCTGCGTCTATAAATATAGAATAAACATTCTATCGTGTTTAACGTTAGATAATTGACATGCACGTCACACTATTTCACATCCCTTTCTTCTTTCTTTACTATTGCATTGATAACTGAAATAACTAAACCTTGAGAGTTTTCAAATATGTGTGTATTATTCTGAAAGATATGTTCAAAAAATAAATCCTAGCCCATTGAAGGAGCCCATTGTTTCCATCCTCACTTGCTTATTTGAAGAGATATTGGGCCCCAGCAGTGACGGCGCAAATCAGGGGCGGCCTTAGCCCGATTACGAGGCTCCAGGCGGATAGACCTCTGCGAGGTCCTTGTCTTTGTGGAATTAGTTTTAACATAGGCGTAGCTAGAATAGGGCCTCCCCTGGTTCATGCAGTTAAACGAAAATTTATATTCAACTGAGAAGACTTTCTCTAGAAAATTTCCATTCGACAGAAATTCGTCCTTCTTTAAGCTATTAACATTTTCTCGAAATTTTGACTTATTTCTCAAAATTCGTACATTTTTCATACATTTCTTTCGAAATTTCAAATTTATCCCTAAAATTCGATTTCTTTCACCAGAATCCGACTTAAGTTAAAATTTCGAATTTTTATCTCAAAATTTATCGTTTCATTTTTCGATATTCTACCATTTCTCAAAATTCATCTTTCCCGGAAACTTCGGCTTTTCTTTAAATTTTGATTTTCTAAACATTTTGACTTGTTTATCAATATTTTCCTTTTTCCTTAAAATTAGATCGATTTTTTTGATAAAAATACTTATTTGGAAATTTTTATAATGGACCTTTTTATGAATTCTGTAAAATGACAAAAATTCCGAGAAAATTTTCCCTCGAATGGTTTATAACTGAAATACAACTGGTTTCTCAGAATTTCGACGTTTATCTCAATATTGGACATGTTCTGGCTTAGGGTGGGGCAGATTAGGACGAATGTCTGTCTTTTATTTAAGCGGTCAAGCGAAAATTCTAGAAATTACATTTTTCTCAAAATTTATTCTTTTCCCAAAATTTCGACTAAAGGCCACAGGACGATAAGCATAGTGAATCGGCCCCAAAAATATATCTGGGCCATTTTTTGAGAATGTGTTGCTACTAATAAGATTCTTTGATCCTGCAAGTTTCAGATCTCTATCTATTTTAGTTTTTGAAAAAATCGAAAAAATTCTAAAAAAATAGAAAAATAGAAAATTTTATTTTTCTCAAAAATGACTTAACCGATTTAAATAAAATTTGGAAACAATATAAAAATATTTATAGCTTATATTCCAAAAATTTGACAGCCTATAATCATTATGTTATTTAGGAAAAACGGGCAATTTTTTTCAAAAAAAATTTTTTTCTTTGTGATAACGTTCTAGAACAATTTTGAAACTAATTTCTGTTTATGTCTTTTTTGAGGTAGAATACCCTTGCAAATTCTGAAACTGATCAAAAAGTACGCCATATTGAAAAAACATAAAAACAGATTTTTTTCGTTAAAAAATTGATTTATATTTCAATTTCAGGAATATTGCTCTCATCTCATGGTATATTACTATTAATAGGTTAATTTGACTTCACAAGTTTCAAGGTTTTATTTATTTATTTTTTTGGAAAAATTTGAAAAAACAAAAAATAGGAAAATATTTTTTCACAAATCGCGTAAAACCGGTTTCAATGAAATTTAAAAATATTAGGGAGGTATATGAATGCTCTACTCAAAAAAAATAACCATTAGCTCCTTTATAACCTTAATAATAATTATTAGAGACGTTCTAGAGCAGTTTTAGAGTTAACTTTCTTAATGTGTTTTTTGATATAAAATAATCTCTCGAATCCTTAACTTATTTATATCATTGAAAGAACAGAAACAAAATATTCAAAAAAATTATGAGATTTTTTTTACTAAAATGTTATAATAAGTATATTAAAAAAATAAATTTTAAACTAGATATATTAAGATCTTGATAATTTTATTTAAAATATTTTTTGCATTTTAAAATACCAATGTAATATAATCTACAATTATTAATCAATATGCTTGTAAAATGATTTAATCTGAAAATTAAACAATTCGAGCGATTCCTTCCAAAATCAATGGGCTTCTACGAGGGTTGCCTTTTATGTTTCGGGATTTGGCAACCCTAGTGTTGCAATTTGGCAACTGACAGCTCTATCGTAAAGTTGGACATTTTTGAGGTTATACCTACTCAGAACGTTTTGACATACGAGCGCTATTTGTGTTGTTTATAGTAACTTAAAAGATTCATCTCGGCCCAAAAATGGAATTAAATCGTGAACATTTTCGTGCGATTATTTTTTACAACTTTCGACGTGCATTAACTCAGCAACAGTGCATGGATGAACTTAATTCAATTTTTGGCGATGAAGCTCCATCAAGGACCAGTGTTTATTGATGATATGGTGAATTCAATCGTGGTCGTAGTTCACTCCAAGACGAATTTCGTGAAGGTCGTTCAAAATCAGTTGTTGTTCCGAAAAACATTGATGCTGTGCGCGAACTGATATTGCAAGATCGTCATGTGACCTATCGTGAGATTGAGACAACCTTAGGCATGAGTGGGACCAGCATACATTCAATATTGCATAAACATTTGACTGTCAACAAAATTTGTTCGCGTTGGATCCCACACAATTTGTCAATCGCTCAAAAAAAGGCTCGTGTCGATTGGTCGAAAGAAATGCTCAAAAAATACGATCGCGGTACTTCGAAACACGTCTATGATATCGTGACAGGTGATGAATTGTGGATTTACGCGTATGAGCCCGAAAGTAAACAGCAGTCGACTGTATGGGTGTTTCAAGATGAGCCAAATCCAACAAAAGTTGTTCGCGCACGAAGCACTTCCAAGCAAATGGTCGCCTGTTTTTTCGGAAAAACTGGACATGTCGCAACCGTACCACTAGAACAACGCAGAATAGTCAATTCTGAGTGGTACACAACCATTTGTTTGCCAGTTGTCTTCCAAGAAATCAGGAAAATCAACCGCCGAAGACGGATCACTTTTCACCACGACAATACGAGCTCTCACACATCGGCTCAAACAACTGCATTTTTGAGCACCCAAAACATCGATTTGATGAGTCATCCGCCGAATAGTCCTGACTTGGCACCGAATGACTTCTTTTTATTCCCGTACGTAAAAAACAAACTGAGAGGTCAACGTTTTTCGACACCTGAAGAAGCGGTTGCTGCATTCAGAATGCATGTTTTGGAGATACCTCAATCAGAGTGGCAAAAGGGCTTCGACAATTGGTTCAAACGCATGCAAAAGTGTATAGATCTTCATGGGGAATATTTTGAAAAACAATAAAGTGATTTTCGATGATTAATATTTGTTTTTGTTCTGTAATCCCGAAATATAAAAGGCAACCATCGTATTCTTAGAAAACCATAAAAACATGAATATCAAAAATCAGTTAAAAATTGCGGCTTGTAGCATGATCAGAAACGTACACATAGATCGATGTATGGTAAGACGTGATTCAATGGGGAATTTTTGACTTAATAGCCGTTTCAAAATGTAGCAAATGATAATTTGTTTAGAAAAAACTCTCTTCTATCCAAAATGCTATATTACAACTGATTTGGTAGACATCAGTTATCTAAGATATTAACTATAATTTTATGGCGAAAAATCGAGTTTTTGGTATTTATCGATAGTAGAGCAACCGACGCGATGGCCATGGTGTATAGAACAGAAGTTTCTAAACTGCAATTTTATAGGTTAAGAAATTAAGATTGATTTTAATTGATCTGATGTATTGATGTTTTCAAGTTAAAGCAAAAAAGGATATGTTAAGTAAAATTATCAACATTCAAGAGTACTTAAAAAATTTATACCCAAATTTTGTCCCCTGAAACCAAAAAAGATTAAAAAAACACAACAGTTGCTCTAACGCGTTTCAATAGCCAAGCTATCGTCTTCAAAGGGATACTGCACAGTACTGAGTATCTTTCTGAAGATGATACCTTGCAGTGGCGGCTCGTAGCCAAAACAAATGGGGGTGCTGCGACAATGTTTAGCGTTTTATGTTTGATCCAAAATGTCGATTTCGTCAAAATTGTTACGGATTTTATCGGTTCCAATTGATTCACACGTGAATTGAAAATAACACCCGCTTTATTACTAAACTAAACTTGGATCACCACAATTGAACAATTAACTCCCTTATTATTGACTTCTACTAACTCACTAATTACACTGACTCGAAGGAAAGCTGACCGCCTTATTTAGTTTTGGCATCCAGGTTCTAGAACAATCCGGCAGATAAGGCTTATCGTTTGCCGAAATTTCGGGAACGCTTATCTGCCGTTTGCTTCGTTATCGCAGTCGCTTTCTCTTTATCAGATCATTTTAGAAATTTCTTTTGTACTAAATTCTACAATTCTAATCTAAATTCTATTCCATCTATTAACGTTGCGTTACAAAAACTTTTTAAAACTTCGACATTTTCAATATGTAACTTTTAGAAAATTTTAGATTTCTTAGAAAACTTGACACTGAACATTTTTAAATAATGTGGGGTTTTTTAAGATGCTGGATTTTTTCCAAATTTCGATTGTATTCCAAAATTTAGACTTTTTTCTTGTAATTTCAGCTTTATTTTATTTTTAAGTATTGACTTTTCCGAAAATCTCTATATACTCTTTACGGTGTTTTTTTTGTATTTTTTTGAAAATTAAGTACATTTTTTCAAAATTTTTAACCACTGAAAATTTTATTTTTTTCTGAAAATGTAATTTTTTTTTAAACTGGACATTTGACTTTTTAAATTTTGAATCTTTTTCAAAATTTCATTATTTTTTTTTTGAAAAATTATAATATTTTTATTGAAAATTTCGATTCTTAATAATTTCGACTGTTTTCTTCATGTCAAACATTTTTCAAAATTTCGACTCTTTTTGCAAAGTGTCGACATTTTTCACATTTTCGACTATTTTTGTTTTTTTTAAAATTTGGCTACTTTTTAATTTTGTATTGTATTTAAATCTTGACGTTTTATGAAAAGTTTAGCATTTTTTCAAAATTTTAATTTTGTTAACCTAAAATTTCAATCTTTTTTGAAAGATCTTCAACTTTGGTTCTAAATTTTAACTACCAAAAATTTAAACTTTTTCAAACTTTTAAATTCTCAGTATTTCGACTTTTGAAAACCTTGACCTATCTGATAATTTTTGACTTGTTTTCAACATTTCGGCTTCGAAAAATTTGGTTTTTATTGATAATTTGAGTGAACATTTTTTAATTATTTAAAACGTTGAAGACTTGATAATTCTCTTTTGAATGTGTCTACTTTTTCAAAGGTTTGATATATTTTTTTTTAATTTGGACTATAAAATTTCGATCTATTTGTTTGAAAATTTCTTCATTTTCAAAATTTTAACTTCTTTTGGAAATTTGAAAGTTTTTGAAAATGTTTGCCTCATCCTTAATTTTTTTATATATTTCGTATATTTCTCAAAATTGAGAAAGTTCAAGGTTTAAACAAATTTTGACTCCTTTTTGAAAATTTTAACCATTTCTTAAATCTTCACTTTGCTAAAATTTTCGACTTTTTTTAATTCCCACTTTGTTGAAAATTTCGTTTTTTCCAATGTTTGAATTATTCAAAATTTTAGCCATTTTTCAAAATTAAAAATTTTTAGAGCATTTAAAAATTTCGATTATTTTTTTATATTCAACTGTTTTCAAAATTTCAACATTCTTTGTAATCTGTCGATCCTCTATTTAAAAATTTTGATTTTTCTTTTAAGTGAGACATTTCTTAAAAACTCATTTTGAAATTTTCGACTAATTCGTAAAATTTCGAATTTTTATAAAGATTTCGACTCTATTTGAAAACTTGACCTTTTTTTTAAAGGTTCGAACTGTTTTCAAAATATTATTTATAATTTTTTTGAACATTTCCAATTAAATCTTCAACTTAAAAAAAAAGAGTTTTTATTTTAAATTTGAACTACTCAAAATGTCGACTTTTTCCAAAATTTTACCTTTTCAAAATTTCAACCTTTTTGATAATTAAGTACGAATTTTTTGATTATTTTGAGTTTTCTCCAATATTCAAAAATTCAGCTTCTTTGAAAACTTAATTAAAAATTCTGCAATTTATTTTAAATTTCGATATTTTTCCAGAATTTTGCCTTATTAAGTTTTTTCAAAATTGTTATTTTCTTTTGGAAATTTGATTTTCTATGAAAATTTCGAAATTTTTAAAAATTTTACTTTTTTCCAAATTTTGGTTTTTTTGATAACTTTGGCTTTATTTTTTATAACTGGTAATTTTTTCTTTTTAAATTTAAATTTTTTCGTATTATTATTATATTTAGTATTCATTATATTAAAATAAATATTACTCCTACTAACAAAAATTTCGACTTTTAAAACTGTGCGAAGCTTTAAAACAAATCTTGTAGTTTATGTACAAATAAATTATTAAAATTTAAATTTTAATCTCAAAATCTTCAAGCATTAAATTATTGATTAATTTTTTGCAACATTTTGATTGTTTTTATTTTATAAACTTCGAGGCTTTTCTTGAAATGTTGAATCTTTTTCTCGAAAATTTCAATAATTCCCACTTTAAAAGTCGAAATTTTAAGAATATTTTTGACAGTTAATTTATTTTTCTTCTTTTATCTTTGATTCCTAAATTGTTCTTTATTTCAAAAATTTTGTATACAAATAAGAAATTTCAATTTTTCCTAGAAATATTGTCTGCTTTTTCTTCAAAATTTGCTCTTATTCTTTAAATTTGAACTTTACAATTTCAAGAATAAATTTAACATTTTTAGAAAAATTGGAAATTTTGATTCAGAATTTTCTTTGGTACTACAGTAGTAGTAATTTTTTAGAGAAAATTAAATTGCAAAAGATTTACAAGGTTCATTTTTTCTTGAAGTTTCAATATTTTTCTCAAAGTTTTCTGATTTCTATGCAAATTTGGATTCTATTTTCTCTAAATTTATCAATATAAATGTAACAAAGTCGTGTTAGTTACACCATTTATAACTCCAGAACGGCTCAACAGATTTTTATGTTCTTTGCTTCGGCCTCGAATAGCAGAATAAAGCCTAAGGTATTGAAAAAATTCACATGTTTTATAAGGAGTCCGTGTACAGCGCCATCTCTAATTCATAACAGGAACATGACAGAAATGTACTGCAACCTACAGTAGCCGTAAATGTGTTGTAATCAGTTTCCAGTAGATGGCACTGTATCTGTTTTGATTATGGCCCGTTTTTAGCGGTTTTTCGCGTAGGATTCACCTGCAAACGGACGACCGTATTATATATTTTAATGTGAAATTTCATTCAGCTAATGAGTTAACACGATATTTATTAATTCTGAGGTGGTACAAAGTTCGCCAGGGCCAGCTAGTACTTAATAATTTTCAGTTTCTTATCAAAATTATAAAATAAAAGGAGCTTTAAAATATTAACATTTCGTGAAAAACTTTAACATTTCTAAAACAGATTAGAGAAATTAAAATTTTTACAAAACAAAATTTTTTGCAAAAGTCGGAATTTAAAAAAAATTCCTTTATATAAAATGTTAAGAGAAAAACACAAATTTCATGGGAAAAAAATCATGATTTCTTAGAGAAAATTGAAATTTCAGAAAAAATTTGAAATATCTTTATAAAAAGATTGAAATTGAAATTTTACGAAAATAATCCAAGAGTCGGTTGTTATTTCATTTTAGAAAAATATCGAAATGCGAAAGTAGATGAAAATTAAATTTTTTCTTAAAATTTCTTGTTTTTTCCAAAATGTTGACATTTTTATAGAAATTTCAGGGTTTTTTGCTAAACATTTTTATCAAAATTAAAAAATAAAATGAACTATGAAATGTCAACTTTTAGTGAAAAAACTTGATAGTTTTAAATCAAATTAGAGGAACATAAAAAATCTGGAGAGATTGAAATTTCCAGAAGAAATTTTAAGGACTAAATTTTCAGAAAAAAATAGGAATTTAAAACAAATTTCTTTTTATAAAATATCTAGGAAAAGTGGAAACTTCATAGTAAAAAAAATTAAAATTTTCTTAAATAAATCGACATATCTAGAAGCAACTCAAAATTTTTATACAAAAAAGTTGAAATTAAGATTTCAGGTAAAAACTCGAGTATTCGCTATTAATTTTTTTAGAGAAATATTAAAATGCAAGAAGAGTTTGATTTAGATGTTATTTTGAAATTTTAATTATTTTCTCAAAATTTGTACAAAAATTAGAAAAAAATATTAAAATAGATTTTAAAATCCCATAACTTCGTAAAAGAAACTTGACATTTCTATAAAAAGAAATCAGAGAAAATTTAAAATCTCTGCAAAAGATGGTTTAAGGAAAAGTCTTCGGAAAATTTTGAGAAAAAACTCGTAAGCGGAATTGGGGGTGCTGCAGTTCCACAGTGCCTATACGCGAGCCGCCACTGATACCTTGGCTATCGAAACGCGTTGGAACACTGTTGTTGTGTTTTTTTAATCTTTCTTCGTTTCACGGAAGAAGATTTGTGCATCAATTTTTAAAGATAACCTAGGACCAGTCCTTTCTAACAAAATTCAGATATACTTCTTATTGATTTTTCAATATTGTAATACTGTTCAGCAGCAGCTGCAACGGATACCCCCGCAGAGATCAGTGGTATCAGTGAAACGTGGAACGTCGTTTTTTTAGTCGTCAACAATACTTTGACCCACGACGTTTTTTTTTATTCGTCAAAAAATATTTTAGAATATTCCCTTTTAAAAACATTTATTTAGTCATCAAAAATACTAATATTACAATTTTGTTTATCTTCGATTTTTTAGAGTTTAGATTTAACAAACTGTTGCGGCTCTAAATATGGATTGCTCCTATAGCCCAGGAAAAATGGATTTTTGTTACAAAATAACTAAATACTATTTTTTTTTTAAATGTATTCACTTCGACTTAACAAATAAGTACAGAAAGTTCCCTACAAAGATCATGTGCGGATTGGCTAGCATATTGACTTAAAATGGAAAATTTTGGTTTTTTGGTTGTAGGGTACCTTCTAGGAATAATGTATCGGCGTAAACAGTATTATCATTACGTCCTAATGACTTTTCGAAATCGCCATTGGGATTTTACGATTTTTCTTACAAATATCATTAGAGTTTCCAGAAAAGTATTTACTCCAAAAGCCATTATCATTATTTCTAGAAGACGAGAGAACCACCACTTTGAGGAAAAGTGGAGAAGAAAAATTTAACGAGAATTAGTTCTGTTCGGGTCTTGAATGTGGTTAGTCCATTTTTGTTGTTATTCCTAGTTAATATAATGTTTAAATAAATATGGTTTTTATGTTCTAATCGAACCAACATCGCCACATGGTCAACAACTAACACAATTTTAGTCTAACAAAAAAATATTTTTTATAAAAGTTGAAAAGCTTAGAATTTGATTCAAAGAAGTTATTTGCCATTTTTTCGTAGATCTAGTCGTTACTGGGAAAATGTCATGCTTTTGGAAATTTGCATTGATTTCAACATTACCTAAAAGTTATAGCATGTGATGCGTTTTTTTATTAATTTTGCCAAGATCTCTAATGTACTATTCCGTCTTTGGTTAAATTCGTAATTTATTGACATCAATGTTTTTATTGGTCTTGATGTTATGTTCTTCATCTAATAATTTACTTTCATGTCGTGATCAAAAATATAATTATGAGAGTTTCTACAAAGGTTTTAAGCATTGTGGTATGTATAAAGGTTTCAACGGTATCGTATGTCGACCACCAACAAATCTAGTAGTATTACTTGCAAAGTTAATAGCGCCCTAATATACCAAGAATCTCCTAATTACATACTTTTTTGCTTTTTTTGTTGTTTCTAAAATTAGTGAAAATGTATACAGGGTGGGCCACGCTCAACGCTGCGCCCTCTAGGAGGTATAGAGTAACATATTTTAAAAAATAAATATAGCAGTTAAATATTGGACGCTAAGGTGTACATGCTAAAAATATTTTCAAATATACAGGGTGCTTCAGAAAATTGCTACATGTCAAAGTTGTGATTTTTTAAAGGAGACACTATGTTTTTTTTTCTCATTTTTAAATTCAGTGCAAAAAAGTACGTCAGTTTTATTCAGGTTTCCCGGTACCAAAACCTTACCCTTTTTAAATTAATCAGGTTTTTTTAAAAAAGACGAGTTTTGCAAAATGTTAATCTTACTCCCGAAAGCGAAAAATTTTAATGGTAGCGTCTTCAAATTTTTATTTGGCATACCTCTTGCTAGAAAATGCAGTTGGGGCAAATACCTAACTTTATAATAGGACGTTTCAAATTTACCGAAACATTTACTCGAAGTTGGGATTTCAGTTTCTTTGTAAATTTAAATGGAACACCCAGTATATTTTTATTTTAAATACTAGAAAATTCTCTTTCAGATGGTATGCACTTTTTCTACTTAAGTTCAATGGTTTGAGAGATAAAACTTATTTTTGACGAATTACGCTGCTTTTAATCCGATATCCAAGATAAAATAACATTTGATCATAGTTGGCAGACATCAGTGAGCTGACGTAACTCTTATAATAAGTTAAATTGCACTTTCTTAATTCAAGAGAGTTTATGTTGACTTCTTTATTAAATTAGTAGTTGAATTTGCTAAAATGGGAGAATATTCTGTTGACGAAAAGGTCAACATGATTTTGACAATAGGTGAATGTTACGAAAACTGTTTATTAGCATCCAGAGTATACGCTCAAAAATTCCCGGATAAAAGGCATCCAGATAAAAATGTCTTTCAAAGACTGTTAGCAAGATTTCGTGAATCAGGTACCATTGATTATGAAACCCGTTAAATGTCAAAACCTGTTACGGGAAACGAAGAAAATGAGCTTCTTATAATGCAGTTAATTACTGAAAACCCTCATGTGAGTACCAGAATTCTTGAAAAAGAAACTACGATAAGCAGAACAAGTATACGAAGAATACTAAAGAAACATCAATATCATTCATATCACTATGAAATGCACGACATATGTACGGAAGAGATTTTGAAAGACGTCTGGAATTCTGTGTATGGTTTCTTGAGAAAGTTGGAGAAGGACCTGACTTTTATGGTTCTATTTTATTCAAAGATGAATGCACGTTCCATAATACCGGCCTAGTTAATCGTCACAATTTTCATTATTATATCACTGAAAATCCACATTTATTTCGTAGTCAGGATTATCAAAATCGTTGGAGCGTTAATGTATTTGGTGGAGTTATTAGCAATAACGTCGTTGGGCCATACTTTTTTGATGGCTCTTTAAATGGGCAAGTTTTTTTAAGATTTCTATTATACTAGAAAATGTACCCTTAAATACAAGGTCAAAAATATGGGTTCTGTTAGACCGAGCTCCTGTCCATTTTCACACTTCCGTAAGGAAATATTTAAATGGACTTTTTCCTATGGGGGTATGTAAAAAACATTGTATACAATGTTTCCCCTACCACCCCAGAGGACATGAAAAATCGAATACGAAATGCTTTTGAAACAATTGACGAAAGTATTTTAACAAATGTTAAGAACTCCTCTGAGAAAAGAATAAGACTTTGTGTAGAACAAAATGGTTCCCACATTGAACATTTGTTGGAGTAGAACATTGTTTTTTATTTCTGTTGGATATTAGTTTCGCAATTTCATTAAATACTACACTAAGTATGTAGTTGTCTTTTTTAAATAAAACTATTTGTAAATTAAGCTAGATTAAAATAAAACAAATGAAATTACCTTACATAAGTCACTACAGTTTAGCAAAGCATGCCCTCCTTGATCAAAATTTGTTTCTTTTTGGATAATGATGAGAAATGGCACAATTCCTGAAAACAGTTATATCTCTTAAACTACTGAATTTAAGCAGTGAAAACGTACATACCAACTTAAAGACAATTAAATATGTCATTATTTAAAATTAAAAGAGACTGGGTGTTCCATTTAAATTTACAAAGAAAACGACGTCTGAAGTTTAAGTAAATGTTCCGGTGAATTTGGAACATCCTGTATAAATTTTGAAACTTGTCCAAACTGCATTTTCTAGTAAATGGTATGCCAAATAAAAATTTATAGATGACACTGTCAAAATTATTTACTTTAAGGGATAAAATATTTCTTTTTGAAAACCTTGTATTTTAAAAAAAAAGTGGATTTTCTCAAAAAAGGTTAGGTTTAGGTATAGGAAAACGATATAAAAATTGACTTTATTTTTAGCGCTGAATGTAAAAATAAAAAGAAAAATATGGTGTCCCATTTAAATGATTACAACTCTTATATGTAACTATTTCCTAGAACATCCTGTATATTTGAAAATATTTTTGACATGTAGATCCCAGCAACTCATATTTAAACATAATATTTATTTTTAAAAATATGTTATCTTATAGCTCCTAGAGGCCGTAGCGTAGAGGTTGGCCCACCCTGTAGAATACGCACCATCGACCAACGGTTTTTGCAAAAAGTAATCTGATCTCGTTTTAGACATTTATTCATTTAGATCCCGTCAACGTGTAAACGACGATAACGATGATGAAGGTGAATGATAATTAACTCAGAAACGTAACATTCAGACAAAAACACCCCTCCCGCCAAAAAAATCTCAAATTCAACCTTCTGAGGCCTTCTGAGGATATCGCTCAAAAAGTACAGGCCAAAATCTGTACATTTTGGGTAGTACAGAAATGAGTGTGACTACCCGAAAGCACGCTATTCGTCAGATATTTTCTCAGTAACGACTAACTCTAAAAAAAATGGTTAATAATTTTTTTGTAGAAAATTTGAAATTCTCCGACTTTTCTTAAGAATATATTTTTGTTAGATCAAAATTGTGGAAATTATTGGCAAAGAAACAAAATTTTCCATCTTGAAATCAAAATAGCCGCCGTTCCTCACACGTTCTTAGCAGGGAACTTTATAAACCTATTTGTTGAGCGTAAGTGAAGATATTTCTAAAATAAAAATGTAGTATTTAATTTTTTTGCAACAGGGGTGATTCTTCATCTCTTTTTCTTGAACATGTCTACATTTAAAAGCAGTACATTGAGATTTTGCCTTTGTTTATTCATAAAAAATACCCGCAAAATGTGCAATCAAAATACAAATTGATTCTGAATTCTGATTAAGTTAATATTAAACATATTGATAAATAATCGTATGCACATGTTATATTGATATTTTAAAATGCAAAAGGATATTTTAACTAAAATTATTGACATCTTGCTAATATAGTTTTAATTAATTCTCAAATACTTTAATATTTTAGTAATATTTATATACTTTTTTTGGATGTTTTGTTTCTGTTATTTTAATGATATAAAAAACAATGAAATTAATCGATTGTTATTTGTACATTATCAATCAATTTTAAGATTCGAGATATTATTTTATACCAAAAAACACATTAAAAAAGTCAACTTTAAAACTGTTCTAGAACCACAAAGGAAAAAAAATTGCAAAAGATTGACTGTTTTTAACAAATATTATTAAGATTAAGAGCTAGTATTTTTTTGAGCAAATTATTTATATATCTTTATAATGTTTCCAAATTTCACTGAAATCGGTTTTATGCGGTTTTTGAGAAAAAAATGTTTTCTTATTTTTTTTTTTGTTTCTTCCGATTTAAAAAAAATGAAAATAAATAGAATTCTGCAACCTGCCAAAAAGGACCAAACTATCCTATTAGCAGGAATATAGTCTTCAGAGATGATCGCAATATCACTGAAATTAAAAACAATTTTTAAATGAAAAAAATGGTTTTTATTTTTTTTCAATATGGCGTACCTTTTCGATCAATTTCGGAATTTGCAAGGTTATTCTACATCAAAAAAGATATAAAAAAATTTTTATTTTAAAATTGTTCTAAAACGTTACCATAAAGAAAAAAAATAATTTCGAAAAAAATTGCCCGTTTCTCCTAAAAAACATAAAGATTTTGGGTTAATAGTTTTTTTAATATAGCTTTTATACATCTCTATAACATGTCAAAATTTTATTTAAATCGCTTAAATAGTTTTTGAAAAAAAATATTTTTCTATTTTTTGGTTTTTTTGATTTTTTTCAAAAACCAAAATAGAGAGAGATTTGAAACTTGCATAATCAAAGTATCTTATTAGTAGCAACACACCTTTAAAAGATGATTCAGATATCCGTCTGGGGCCGATTGACTATACTAATCGTCCTATGGCCTTTGACTCTCTCTGACGAATTTCGAGTGTTTACTAAATGTCGATTTGTTCTTAAAATTGCGATCTTTTTAACATTGGAAATGTTTATGTTGAGATATGGGGTGAAGTTTCGGGTTTTCGTTCAAGCTTGAGAGAACAAGGTGTCGGTCGGTCGGACATACTCGAATCGCCAGTCGAGCGCTCTCGGCGTCGAGAGGCCGGCATGAAAACTATGGGAGAATGTTAAGTTTACAGTTCACCGCAGAGCATCATATTCGTTTAATCCAGTGACGTTTCATTGGATAAGGCTATCAGCTATGGATATTAAGAGTATGAAAATTAGCGAAAAATGTAAGACATATCGAGAGCGCAAAAAACGTTTACGAGAGATTGAAAATAGGGAATCTAGTGAGTTAAGTACGAAAACACCGCTAACAAAAACTGAACACAATAGGCGGTATCGTGAGCATGTAAAAATACGCAAACTTAAAGATTCTGAAGTTTACACGAGCTACCCAAGTCAGCGGCCCTTAACTGAGGGGTTATAATTCCATTATTATGCTGTAAACTCTTACCCTAAATCCAATTCACGTACTGTCTTGAAAACCTTAAAGTACTCAGTAAACGAATGTGGTAAAATATCTGCACTTATAATTTTTAGGGCTCAAATAAATGTAAATTACTTTTACAATAAAGTTGACAAATTTTTGCTTGTAGATAAATATATTTTAATATTTCATTGTTTTCGCTTTGTACTAAAATATTCCTTTCAAGAGCCATGAGCATAGATGCCTTAGTATTATTTTAATTTAGATTATTTCGTAGTCTATTTGGTTATACGAATATATTTCAATTTAAAAAATAATCTTTCAGAAGAAACTTGGCTAATGGAAACTGTAAATTTAGAAAAGTTAAACATTGCGGAAATAACCTTAAAAATATAAAAGGGGAAAGAAAAATATTTAAATATTCAAGTTTTCACTCAAAATCTCAAGTCGAATACTTCGATATTAAAGTCGAAAATAAAAAAAAATAGCTAAATAAGGCCAAAATTTTGAATTCAGAAAAGTTGCAAGAAAAACAGTAAAAAAAATAGACAATTTTAGGAAAATATTCCAGGATTTCAAAAAATTCATAATGTTCTAAAATTTTAAAACATATGTCAACATTTTGAGGTTAAAGATAAAATTTTGCAACTAAATCAGAATCATTAAAAAAAAAATATTTCATTTAAAGTCAAGATTTTAAATAAATGACTTGTGTTCTTAAAAAAAGAGTCTAGATTTAATTTAAAACCTTAAAAATAAAAAAATTAAAGCTTTAACACTGGTTGAAACCTTTATTGGTGTTGGAAATAAAAGTAGAAAGTAAAGTTTGAATTTTGGGATTTTAAAATTTGAGGAAACCCACCACTCATAATTTAATAAAAAAGGGGATCTTAAATTTCGAAAAAAAGTTGACATTACAAAATTTCGATAAAAAATCTTGAGTTTTCGAGTTTATATATTTATAATTTTAAGAATTTCGAAAATAAGTCAAAATCTTTAGAAATATTTAGAATTTATTATTAAACATGAAAATTTTAAACAAAACGTAAATATTTATTGACAGCTTAAGAAAAATAAATGACATTTTGAAAGGTTGAAGAATTTTGTGGAAAAGTCATAATTTCAAGAAAATACTTTATATTTATTTTTTTAATGCAATATCTTGGGTTAGACTCGCAAGACTGATGCTCAAATTTTAAATCCGTTTGAAATCCGAAGTTTTAAGAAAAAAACACAAGAAATGCAAGTTTAATGTAAAAATTTAAAAAATTGGAAATTGTGGAAGAAATTATTAAATTTCGGAAAAGCCCAAAATTTGTGTTTATAATTATTTTGAAAGCGAAAGCGCATAATTTTGTAAAGAAGAGTAAAAATAAGAGTAAAATAGTTTTCTAGACGATTTTCTTTAGGTTAGAAAATTTTAGCCTCTCTGGATAATAAGACGTCAAAATGACCCTTGACGGATCAACCAAAATAGTCAATAAGTAATCGAATGGCGGGTTCGCTACGTTCTCTTCTAAAAAACTTACAGCACACTTGATGACTTTTTCATTTGAACACACGATAAAATTTTAACTGACATAAATTGAAATTTACTAATTCAATCAGACTCACTCTCTCATTATTAAACGGCTCGAGATAATTATGTACCATATCTGTTGCTAATTTAAAGCCCTCATCGCTTCCCATTTTTGTTTTTAGATTCATTTGAGTGGTCAGTTCATTACGACAAGCGTATTTTGATATTAAGAAATTTCATTATCTTTGCGATTCTGTGGAAGGAGATTCAAGTGACGTTATTGAATCATTGTCATTATCAGTTAATTATTATTATTAATTAATTATGCAATAGAGTTGCTGCAAGACCGCCTTAAAATAAAAGAACAGGTCACAACCGTCCTAAACTTTTTTTAATTTAGAAGAACCACACGACCCGGTCTAAGACAACTAATTAACTGTAATAAAGGTTTTAGGGCTTTCGGCAAAAAAGGGGATTACTTTTATTTATTATTCCCATAAGAGCGGAAATATTAAACGATCATGCAAAGCGAAAATGGCAATCAGTACAACCAGTACAGCTCTAGTTTTAATTAGAAATAAGTGCAGTAACTTTAAACAATGTCCAGCATTGTTAAATCCAGGGTGTCAAGCGAACATCATTACTTCAGCATTAGTTAAAAAAAATTGTAATTTTCTTTAAAAGAGTTTGAAGTAATGTAACATATGAATCAAATCACATCTAAACAAATTCACGTGTGATCTGGAATATGATAAACAAAATCACACAACCAACCTCAATTTTTAAGATTGATAAATTTGCCATTCAACTGCCCTCTAATGTTTTTTTTTCGATGATCCTGATTTCAACTCGAAATAATCTAAATAAGATTTATTAACTGAAACAAGTTTATTTTGGAAGTAATTAAAAATTCCATTGAAATCAGAAAAAGTTAATCTCATTTTCAAGAAACCAAATTGGGTTGAATGCAGCTGGTCATTTAAAACTCCATTCAAAGAAATAAAAATATGACATGCAATTCAAAGACCATAAATTCTTGTCAGGAAGAACAATTACATGACCGGGGCAATAAATGTTAGGATCAAGAGGAAACTGAAAACAAAATACTTTTATCCCAAGAAGAAAAGGCCAGGAATAACACTTTCAAGACAATTACTACTTACGAGCACCCTGTGGTCTCTTCATTGTAACGTTGCCTTTCAAAAAGGAAAGAAGGCACATTCAGTGTCGATAAAATGATTCTTAAACTTATATCTAAGAACCACTTGTCGGAATGACAAATTTCTGAAATGTACTACTTATCCAACCAGGGGTTCAAACAAACTGTGAAGGGCCATAAAATGTATGTGGTGTAAGACACATCTGCAAACACTTTCAACACAGTCAGCCTTAACGACATTTTAATCAGTTATAAAAAAAAATAAAAACTAAACGTAATACGTATTGTTGTAAATCAATACATATTTTATTGATTTATTTACTACTTCGAAGATGCAAAGATAATTGTCGTGGCGAATTTCAAGGGGTGTCGGATAACACAAGGGTCGACGTCACTAAGATTCTAGCCTTAATAATCTAAATAAATAAAGGTTTCATATTTCAACACGATCGGTAAAGAGGTTATGAAATTATTAATTAAATTATTTTTTATAACAACTTTGAAAGTCTGCAATTCCAAAAGTAAACATTTTTTATTATTATTTTTTTTTTCGTAATTCGTATTTATTTATCATTCCGAATCAACTGCCAAGCGTTGTCTTTGAAATTTGTAAATACCCTGTATAACCTTGTATGTTAAATAAAGTGTTAATTATGTTTCTATTTGATGTTATCATTTCCAATGTCTCCGTTGGTTGCAAGGATTGCGAAATCTGTGAATTTTTTTGTTTTTCAAGGGATAAAAAATCAAAACTTCCAGAAAAAAACGAATTTAAAAAGAATCCAAACTTGGATATGTATGTATGTTCCCAGAAATCTGATTATTTTTCCTGGAAATTCGTATCTTGCTTAAAATTTTGACTTTTTTTCAAGATTCTTTTTTTTTTCATAAACGGCGATTCTCAAAATTGTACTTTTTCTTAAAGTTTGAATTTTTCTGGAAAATTTCGATCTTTGATGCTTCATTTGATAGTTTTTCTAGAAATGTGAACTGTTTTTGATAGATTTCTTTTTTTTAATTCCTTTATTTTCATTAACATAAGGTTTTTCTGAAGATTTTGATCTTGTAGATTTTTCAGAAATTTTGACAGGTTTCTTAAAATTTGCCTTTTTCTCGATATTTTTATATCAAAATTCGATATTCAACTCTGCAAAAAAATTTTAATTTTTCTCTTAAAATTAGTTTAAATTCGTCTTTTTCGAAATTTTGACTTTATTCTCAAAATGCTACTTTTTGGACTTTTCTTTCAAAAATCATATTATCTATCTACTTTCCAGACTTTTTCCTCGAAATTAGCTTTTCCTTTAAATTTCAATTTTCTCGAAATTCGTCTCTTTCCTCTAAATTAGATCTGCATATTATCGAAAATTAAAAATATTGAGAAAAATATTTGTGCTTAATTTTGACTTTAAAGTCGATAGTAAGGTAAAAATTTGTTCTAAATTTTGAGATTGTAAAGTCGAAACTTCGAGAAAAAGATCAAAATTTTATGTTGAACTCAAAATGCTTTGGTATTTTGATTTTAGAGCCAAAATTGCGGACAAGTCGACAAGTTTGAAACTGAACTAATTTTTTTAGTAAAACCTTCATTTTTATAAATCAAAAATTAATAGAAAAAAGTCAGTCATTTGCGTTTTTTAGAAATAGATATCGAAATTTTTTTTCGGAATATAGATTTTAAACAGGAGTTGTTGAATTATTTTCATGAAATTGTGACTTTAAAATCAAAAATCAAAACTACATTCAAAATTAAAAAAAAAGTCGACGAAAAATTATGGGAATTAAAAAAAATGTTCTCGAAATTTCTAATTTAAAGCCCAAACTTTACCTTTAAAATTATCGTCGAATTTAATGTCAAAAATTTAAATTTAATATTCATCTGTATGAATTTCCGAGTTTTTAAAAAACTTCTTGAAATTTTGTTTAAAGTTGAAATTTAGAATATACTTAAGTAGAAAATGTTTAAGCTAAATGTTTCTGCAAATTTCGGTGTAACAATCGTAATTTCTTTTCAATCTCTTATTTCTACAGAAATTTTGACTTTTTTAACTGGAACTTTTTGTTCTACTTTTAGAATTTACAAAACGAATTTTTAAATTTTTCAATTTAAACAGTTCAAGATTAAACTCTGGATTTAAATAAAGATTCAAATTTCGAAAAAATTCAGAATTTTGTAAAGGAACATCGTCACATTTGAGGCAAGGTAGGATGCATGTCTTCCCTCAACTGGAGCAGTCAGTAGAAAATAAATATTTAACCAGGAAATTTTGGTTTTTTCTTCAAATTTCTATTTTTTCAAATTGGTTTTTTTTTAATTTTTAGAAAATCTGTCTCCCTGGGAAATTTCAAAATTTCGTTTTTATCAATTTAGATTTTTTCGCAAAATATCGATCATTTTCACTTTATTTCATCTTTTTTTCGAAATGTCGACTATTTTTTTAATTTTAATTTTTTTTTTTTTGAATTTTAATTTTTTTTCCTTAAAGTTTGACTTTCTCTGAAAAATTTTGAATTTTTTGAGAGAAAACTTCGAAATGTTTTCTCTTTTTGAAATTTCGATATTTTTCTGAACATAACTTTTTCTGAAAATTTAGATTTCTTATAATCTGATTTTCTAAAAATGTTGAGTGGTTTCTTAAAGTTGGCTTTGTTCACGAAATTTTGATTTTTATCCCGATATCCGATATTTAATATTTTTAGAAATTTCGCCTTTTTCCAGTAAATTCGTCTTTTTGTCAAAATCTAGACTTTTTCTCTTAAAATAGTAATTTTCTTAAAATTCACCTTTTTCGAAATTTCGATATTTTATTTACAAAATCTTACATTTGTTCACGTTTCTATCTAAATGATATCGGAATGTTAATAAAAATGCTGAGAAGAAGATTTTTGGTGATTTTGAGAAAAATATTTTTTGTAAATTCAACATCTTTACTGAATTTTTAATTTTGAGAACAATGAGCACAGGCGGACGGTTGATGCTTTATCTCTTTTCTACAAGTACTTTCATGGGAAATGCTCACAGGAACTAATAGGATTGTTCCCCCCAAGGGCAAGATTTCTGAGGTATACAAGACAGTCGGAGGCAGCAAATTCCTGTGCGGTCCAGCTTGACACATTTAGGACTTCTGTCTACGGAGACTCTTTTTTCTATAGAACTTCCAAGCCATGGAACTCGTTATCGAACGGAATTTTCCCCAAAAATTACAACCTATCCCTGTTTAAGGTTAACGGTTCATCTTTATCTATCGTTGTTCCGCATCCTGCCCGCGGTGCTTTGAAGGCATAATAGGGTTATCCTTTGCGAGTGGATCGAACATAAAAAAAATGTTTTTGCAAATTGCGATTTTTCTTTTTCAAAATTCGACTTTTTCTGAAACTTGCGTCTTTTCACAAAATTAGACCTTTAATAATTTTTAATTTCCCGAACTTTTTTTCAAGTTTTTGAGAAAGGTTAGTTTTAATTTTTATAAGATTTAGTGAAAATTTTGACTTTTCAAAATTTTTTTTCGAAATTTGTTTTTAAAAATTACTATTTTTGCCTTTTAAAATTGGACTTTCGCTTGGAAATTTGGAATATTTTCTAGAAAGTGCGATCTTTTTCTCGAAATTGCAACGTATTTTTTAAAAATCGTGAATATTTTGCCACGCTAATTTTGTTAGTTAGCTGTTTTATGTGAATCTCTTGTAAATTTTATTCGCGATAATTTCAACTTGTTCTAAATGTATCCTATTCTCCAAATTTTGACTTTATCTCAAATTGCAATATTTTCTGTTCTTGGCTCTTTCCATCTAAAATTGAATTGTTTCTGAGGATTTCGATTTTTTCAAAAAATTTATTTATTTTTCTAAAATTGAATCGAAATTTTATTAGAAATCTAAAAATCTGAGAATAATATTTTTAGAAAATGTTGAGAAAAAGATTTTTTGTAAATTTCAAGAATATGGCGAAATTTAAATAACGTAAAAGTTCTGAAAAAAATATTTTTGAAAGTTGCATTTTTTTATCTTAAGTCGACTTGTTCTGGAAATTACCACTTTTTAAAAAAATGGACTTTTGCAATATTGGACTTTTTTGACATTTCCGCTTTTTCGAAATTTTAATGAAAATGTTTTCTTAAAGTTTGGCTCTTTTTCGAAATTTTGACTTGAATCCGAATTTGATCCCCCCTGTTCTGTTCGTATAATTTGTATGTGAAAATATACATTACTCAGCCAGGTTTTCTTTTTTCCCCATGAATTATTGTGCCCCTCCCCCCTCCTTGAAGGAAATCCTACCTATGCCCAGGCATACGATTACGTATTGTTTTGATCCATCAAGTGTCACTTTGATGTCTCATTTATGCAAAAAGATTGGAATTTTTTAAGGCACAAGAAAATCATTTCGAAATTATTTTCTTTGATAAAATATGACTTTATTTAATGAAATTCACAAACAATGAGTCGATTAAAGCCTTTAAGTGAACTTACACAAAATCACTGGGTTTTCCATCTGCAATTTTTGACAGTATGGCTGAAATATATCGTGTGTACCATATAAGTATTACATATATGGTGTGTACAAAGTTTTCGAATCTAGAGTGCTTATCACGTTTACATATCATGTTTACGTATGTTCCTTACTTGATCAGACAGGTGAACAAAACATAACCTTAAAAAATATTTTATTGACTTAATATTACAATGGAAGAAAAATCTTTTATTGTTGGATCCTACTTTTAAAAAGCAAAAAAAAAAGAATAGTGAATGGAGCTTTTACATTCCTGATAGTACTGCAGAATTTTTAGGTCAAAGTTAAGTGCCAATTTATTCAATCAAGTAAGGAGCATACGTGAACGTGTCAAGAAACGTTCGTTAAAAATCCAAGAAATTTTTACAGTCAACTGGAAGACTTTTTCAATAAAACAGCCAATATTTTTAACCAGTGAAAAAATCACTAAATACCTCAAGAAAACTAAACACAATTCCTATAAGATAAGACCTTTGCTGCGACCACTATTTATTCAAGTGTCTCGCTATCATAATAAAAAATTATCTTGATATAAAATTTTCATCGATAATTTTGACAGAAAACACAGAAAAATATAAATCTGTCATTTGATAACTTTCAAAAATGTCATTTCCTTTCTAACGATTTGACGAAAGAAATGGACGGTTTGATGTTTGACCTATCAAATATTCCTATTTAAATTCAATAATGATGTCAGTGGCGTAGCGAGGGATGGGCAAGGGGGGTATCATGCCTCGGGCGCTACTCACAAAGGGGCGCCAAATGGTCCGCAAAACAAAAAATTGCTGGATAATTTTTATTTTACATGTAATATTATATGGTTTTCGAATAGGAGGGGGGGCGCTAAAAAGGTATTGTGCCCCGGGCGCGAGTTAAGCTCGCTACGCCACTGAATGATGTGAATTTTGTACTTAATATAGTAGTACAAGAATTTGTGATTTTATTTCATGCATGAAATTCGTATTTAAAGGTAAAATTCGACGTTTAAAGAGATTTTCAGTTTTTTTCCAAAATAACAATTCTACATTCTATAATCGAAACCTTAACGTTTTTCTTTGATTGATAATCCATTTTAGACAATTATGCCTAAGAGAGGGTCGCGAAGTATTAAATCAACTTTTGGATAAATTACTAAAAAAATCACCAGAACTACAGTATAAATCGTCGTCTCTTAAATGTTGGGTCGATAACCGGCATTAGGTCTGGAAAATAAAATAGCCGGTCGCAGAATGATCTTCATAGTATTCGATAATACTCACAAATGATTAATATTTTTGCACTAATATAGTTAAAAATTCTTTTAGTTGATCCCGTTGATAGCGAAGGGGAAGTGGGGAAATATAAAAACAACAACGCTAGGGCAAAAAAGTTTGGGAAACGCTGTTATAAATATCTAAAAGAATATTTTTTAGTGCTGCCATCTCCAATGTAAAAGACAAATCAGCAGCAAGCGTTTTGACAGTTTATAATGAATTACGATTACAGCTATTTAACTTATCGACCGCGCTAACCTTTTCAATTTTAGTTTTAAGTTTTGTCTTTGTTTTAAATCATAGAGTTGAATTTAGTGAATTGAGCGTATTTGATACCTTGTGAGTTAAATATAATAATAATAATCACTGATACTGATGCATCTAAACATGTTACAGTCGTTGCCATCCAAATTTGATTTCTATGGAAATTTTGCCTGAATTTTATCAATATAAATCGAACTTTCTTCAGCAGCGTAACAAAAAGGGTATATTCACGAATTTACTATATTTGGTCTTTTCTATTACATTAATATTAACATTGAAGTAGTAGCAGCTTCACCAAAGTAGCCAATTTTCTTCCAACTTTGCTATAATTCTGGCTTATTACGATTTATTTAAGTTTCTCGACATATTTCATATCGCTTTTAACTTGGTGATAAACGTGTGACATATGTATGTCAAATTTTGCGACGACTGTGGTTGAAGAACTCTTACTACACAAGACAATTTTACCGTTCAAATTTGAATGGCTGCGACTGTACAAAATAAATAATCATATAAGATTGCTACACCTATTTGCTGCATATTTATACTTGAAGGGGGTAATAGTAGTTTGTACAACAAGAGCGGATATGATGTCCATATCGCACGAGAACGAAGTTCGATATGGACATTCCGCTCGAGTTGTACAGCGTATTTTTCCTACGACTACGATCTATCAAAGACTAAAATATGATTTAGCAAATTAATAATTTTTCATGTGACATTTGCAGTTTCTAATATATTTTATATAGTGTCTATGTGTCAATGAAACGTCATAAATTTATAGTAATAAAATTTATATTTACTTTTGATTTCTAAGTTAATAATATCTTAAATATTTCACTCGCAGCCTCAGAAATGTCCGCTGGAATAAAGTTTACTGATTCTGCACTAAAAGCACTCATTTTAAATAATTTTTTTGGTAAATACCGAAGTCAGTTTGACAAATTCTATGGTATAATTCTTAATCTAAAAATGACATTCGTCTTTATCGCATGCCATGATTGGTCAATTTCATATCCACACTAGTGTGGATATGAAATCGACCGATACGATTATCGTATCATTGACAACAATGACATAAAAAAATCAACAAACTTTTAAAATGTATTTAGGATATTATGATAGGTAACTAACGTATTATAATTGTAATTAACGTATTATGTGCTACTAAGTTATTATGAAGCTGCTAAATATTATGAGGTTAATAATTATCAATAAAGATTTAGTTTTAAGGACACTTAATTTTCAATGATACGATAAAGTACAAAATCTCTTTTGTTCCAGGTTATTATCAATAACGCCAAATTGTTGGACTACAACCTAATTCTAAACTTGCAACTCTTAAGATAACGCGCTGAATCATATTCTAAAACCATTTTAAAGATAGTAATCATACTGCATCGCACAAATGTAATTCATCAACGATGCAACGATAAGAAAGTAAACTGACTAATTATTTTGAACCCTTGGTGACTTGGCAGCATGGATTAATATTATAACTCGTAAACTAGGTATATTCAACAAGAAATGTAATAAAATAATGATGTAAATTTCACAATATTTGAAATGTTTGAAACTTTGACCACCAGATTCCACATCTTCACACTTTAATTGTTGAAATGTCCAATTAGTCTTCCGAAAGGCGGCCATTTCTAAAATGTTTCATTCTATGTCAATCGTCCAATAATCAAAAAATTCTCAGTGAAACAAACCCAATCTGTCATTAGCATTCAAATAAACCCGGCAAAAATTGAGCATGCGCTAATCTCCTTAACCTGTGAATGGCGCTAGTTTTGGCATTATCACGTGACCGTTTAGTTGTGAAGAGATGGCGGACGACAAAGATGTGGTCGAAAAAACCATCGCCGAAGACTTGGTCGTCACCAAGTATAAAATGGCAGGAGATATTGTTAATAGTGAGTTCAAATACCGCAATGTTTCCTTTATTTGGTTATGCGAAAATTTCGCAGAATTTCCCCCGAATAGCCGGCAAAATAACACCAAGCCATATGGAAAACATGTTCGAGATGGATAGAACCATGTGGCACATTTGAAAAGGTTTTTTCTTGTCCCGCAATTCGATTCATTGTATTCAACTGCGTTGATTTAACTGGGAAATTACCACGATTCGCTATAACTGAATTGGGAAATATGATTTACGCGAAGTTGCGTAAGGGTGATTTTGACGGAAGTTGTTCTTTTAGGGGTGTTGAAGCAGGTTATAGACAAATGTGTGTCTGGGGCTTCGGTTAGGGAAATCTGCGAGTTTGGGGATCAGTTAATAACCGAGGAAACCAGCAAGGTGTTTAAGAAAGACAAGGAGCTGAAAAAGGGCATTGCCTTCCCCACCTGTGTTTCTGTTAATAATTGCATTTGCCACTTCTCACCCGTGCCCAGTGAGCCAGATTACACCCTTAAAGACGAAGATGTAGTCAAGGTGTAAGTGATTTTGTGCATTTGCTTTCAATTACGTTTTTGAGGTTAGGTTTATTAAGAGCTTGTTCATAATAAATGTTTAAATTGTATTTCGCTTCGTTTTGAAAATATATCAGAAACGGGACCAATATAAATATTTCTGTGGAAAAAATTGAAAATTTAGTGATGGAAATGTGTGAAAGCTAAAACTTAACCTTGGAATGCAGTGGCGTGCTTTTAACTGAAACATTTAAGGTTTCCTTTAGATAAATTTTAAGTTTATCTCGAAATGTTGCGTTGTATTTCGAATAAGTTTTGAGTTTTTCATATTTAATTCGAAATTGTGAGTTGACCTACCTTATACCGAATTTTTTTTCTAAAAAATTAGGGAATTTTTTTTTTTTTATTAACACTCGAAACTTTACAAGTTTCATTTTCATATTGTTCCCTCTAAAATTTTACGAAAAGGTAAAATAGAACCAACGATTTTTTTTAGTTTTGTGGATCAACTCGAAACGTCAACTCTACACTTGCAATTTTGAGTTAAAATTCAAATTTGCTTTTTGCAAGTTTTGAAATTTTCTTCAATTTGTCTTTATTAAATTGAAATTTCGACCTAAATTAACCTTAAATTAATCTTTTTTCTCAAAATTTGGAGGCACTTTTTTTTAATCAAGTTTTTTTATTGAAACCCAAATATTCACATTCGCCAGAACATTTTGTATTTACATGTTCTGTTTTTATATTATTCCTTAAAATTTCTCTTTTTATATAACCAAACTTTTCCAAATTTCGAGAATGGTTAATTTTAAACTTCCAAAAGCTTTCTTCATCTTTTTCCGATATTTTAGAATTTAGTTCCAAATTTTGATTTTAAAAACACAATTTGTAGAAAATAATTAGAAATTCAAAGTCCAATTTTTTAATGTTAAGAAAGTACCAAGGATTTCAGAAAATAATTCAATTTCACTATTTCCTTTTTTACATACTATGTATTTTCTAATATTTTTATTTTAAATTCGAATTTTTCACATTTATTTTTACAGATTTTGTTTTTTTTAGAAATTCGGATATTAGATTTAAAGATAAAATATCGGGATTTTTTTTTAAATAAATAAGTTTGATTTCATTTTGTTTCTGAAAATTCCCATTTTACACTTCCAGCTTGTTTTCTCTCATATTTCGTTTGTATACGACATTTTAACTTTAATCTTGGACTTTTGAAATCCTTTAGGAATTCCTTCTTTAATAAACCCCAAATTTTGAGGTTTTTTAATGAGTAATTCTTTTCTAAGAATTTCAACTTTTGTTTTGACATATTAACTTCTTTCTCGAAATCTTGCCAAATTTTTTATACAAATTTTGGGTTATTTTTCGCAATTACATTTTTCTGTCTAATGTACTTTTTTTGTTTATTTTTTTAAGATTTCTATTTTAAACTGGACGTTGCGACGTTTTTTACTGACTTTTTTTAATGAAAGTCTGTTTTCCGAATTTTCAGTTAAAGCATGTTTTGAGAAAATTCATGATGAGAATTCTTAGTTTTTTAATATCCCAGGAAAATTTTACGAAAAGTAAAAACGAAAACAAATTTAAAATTGCGAAGAGAAGTTAAAATTTTAAATTTATAACCCAAATTGAAGGAAAAATTAAACTTGAAAAATGTAATTTCTGGACTTTGAGAAACAATTCGAGCGATTAACATTGTCACGAAAGAAAACTTAAAATTTTTAGAGAAGGAAGATTTAAAGTTTAGAGGATCAAAAAAATGAAAATTAAACTCGAAATTTTTAGTGAAAAAAGTGGACATTTTGGAAAAATTATCAAATAAACATACTAACAACGTAAAAATGCAACATTAAAATCTATATTTCGGGTTTAAAATGATTAACCTTGAAAGAAGCAATATTTTCAAGAAAAACTTATACAAAAATTTCGTACCTACAGAGTGAGACCTTAATGTCGTGGCTCTAATGCATCTATTATTTTGAAGCGATCGTTATTAACTACCCTTCGTTTTTCATTTCAGTGACTTGGGGGCGCACGTGGACGGATTCATAGCCGTCGTCGCCCACACGATTGTGATAGGTGCCTCTAGCGACAACAAAGTCACCGGGCGGAAAGCGGACGCGATCCTGGCGGCGCATTTCGCTTCACAGGCGGCCCTCAGGTTATTAAAGCCTGGAAATGAGACCTACACCATCACCGAAGTTGTACAAAAAATCGCCGACGCCTACAAGTGCAAACCAGTCGAAGGCATGCTCAGCCATCAACTGAAACAGTTTAAAATCGACGGCGAGAAAACCATCATCCAAAACCCTAACGACGCCCAGAGGAAAGAGCACGAAAAATTCGAACTGGACAAACACGAGGTATACGCTATGGACGTGCTAGTCAGCACCGGCGAGGGCGTGGGGAAAGAAACCGAAACTAGGGTTTCTATTTATAAAAAAACCGACGAGGTTTACCAGCTAAAACTGAAAGCCTCAAGGATGTTCTACACCGAGGTCAGGTCAAAGCACGGATCCATGCCATTCAATTTACGTACTTTCCAAGACGAAACAAAAGCTAAAATGGGTGTTGTAGAATGTGTAAAAAACAAACTAATTGAACCTTTCCAAGTACTTTATGAAAAGCCTGGTAAGTTTCACAAGAAAATATGCCTTAAAAACTAATTGTAATGTTTCTTAGGCGAATTTGTTGCACAGTACAAATTCACAGTGCTTCTGATGCCCAACGGTCCACACAAGATCACTGGTTTGCCCTTCGAACCTGAGCTTTATCATTCTGAGCATTCGGTCACCGACCCCGAGCTTAAATCGATTTTGAATAGTTCAGCTAACCCCAAAGCTGCCAAGAAGAAAAAAAAGAAGAGTGAATCCGCCACCGAACAACCAATGGAAGTTGAAGCAGCAGCATAAGTCGACATTTGCTTAACGACAGTTTATTTTTCATTTCGGGCGATTTAATCATCTTTTCCAAACTTATCACCATCCTTTGTAATAATATTTATGTAAGAAATAATTTGTTGTATAATTAATTTTTCACAGATTTTTTATTTGATAATTGACAACTTTAAAGATGTAATATATAAGAGTTATAGCAAATTGTTCTCTAATAAATCTTACATTTTAGGATGCTCTGTAGCAAATGACTCAATAAACGATTGGTATTTTCCCTTGGACTTTTTTTTTTTGAAGTATTTTCAGTACATAATGTAAAAAATTGCCTGGGGTTTATAAAAAAACAATAAATTTCTTGGCGGTTTTAGAGATTTCAAGCGATATTGATGTTTATGCGATCTATGTGCCAGTGTGTAGTTTACAGCTGAAAACATATTGAACTAATTACATCTATTGAATTGTAAAACAATATATACCCTATTCAAAGTTAGGTATGCACTATTGCTAACTTTTTTTTTATTGGAACTACGATGTCTGTTAAAGGGGCAAAGTTGTAGCATTTTTATGGTAATTGCACTGGTGAAAACCAAAAACAATCTAGTATTTCCTTTTTGAGATATTCATCAAAACATATATTTTTTCAATGGAACGCTATATAGCATATATCTGTTAAGTAGAGAATTTTATTGTAAACAAAATAGTTATACATTAATACCAAAAATTGGAAAATAGGAACCATTAAAGAAAATCAAAGTAATACCCGCATAAGCTAAATTTATTTTCTGAAACACAAAAAAAACGTAAACATCGATAACAGAAAATTAAAATTCTAAAGTAATACAATAATATATTTTCTCCCTACTTGACACACTTTTCCATTCTTCTATGAACATTGCGAGTTGTTTTTTATAATGTCCGCGCGTTCATATTTCTGATTGTACTAGTTACAGCATCTTGAAGAGCAATTATTATTGCATATCTGCTTTTATGCATTTCATTTTTACGTGTCCCCATAAAAAATTCTGGGGACTCAAATCTGATGACCGTAGAGGCCTTTTGGACCTGTGCAGCGATTACCAAATAACCTGTTTAATTACCCATGAATTCCCTGAAAATTATGAACTGGAACGCCATCTTGTTGGGAATAACCAACTACATAGTCGATCAAGAAAATTAAAGTTATCTAAAAAATTTCCCAAAATTTGACTTATGAATTCAACATATCGTTGTCCTGTTAAACGTCCCTGATAAAAAAATGACCCGATAATTTTTTATCCTGTCATCCCACATTAATTTAGCAACTGTCAAAATTGTAATGCTAAATAGACAATTTAATTGTCTTTTGGTAATTTTTGAAAATTGACCTTAATCATGAGATATCTAAAAATTTTCTTTATTTTCAATTTTTTGGCATTAATGTATAATAACTTTTTTACTTAAAATAAAATTCTCTGTTTAATTAATGGTAAAGTAATATATATGGTGTGCCATTAAAAAAAATGTTTTTGGTATATAACTCTAAAACACGATTCTCAATTGTTTTTTTTTTATTTTCGCCAGTGAAATCAGCAAAAAAAATTCTAAAACTTTGCCCACCTAACCGAGAACGCAGCTTCAATTGGCATTTCAGCTAAGGATCACCCCGCTCTGGTGGCAACAATTAGAACTAGTGCAAGTAGGTCGCAAGCTTGTTTACATTTTGATATAGCGTTTGCTTTGTGAATGTAGCCATAACATGCGTTCAATTTTTGGTTAGTTGTTAGAATCAGAAGTTAATGGTTTGATTAGTTTCTATCCAAGTACCTAAAGTAGTTGTAGACATTTGTTTATACCTACCTACATTTATAGACTTTTTAAATTTAGTTATTCATTATTGCAAAGTGTGGAATTTCCTTCAAATCAAATAAACAGCAAATCAAAGATTTTTGGCATTGTTTATGGCTGCATTACACAAAAATATACAAGAGAAAATATTTAGAAGGCTCTTGCTAACATTCTTTGTTCATGAAACTAAAAAACATGATAAATCATATACAATGCTATTATTTCTCTTCCGTAACACTTCTATTGTTGAGACAGTTAATGATATATTATACTAAATGTTATCAATTTTAAATATAATTTTACAGTCAGTTATTCCATTTCTCCTCAAGGACATTTACGATACCATAACTATGTGACTAATGTTTTAAATAATTTCCAAACATTAGAAGTATTTCAGAATGTACTTAAATTCTAGTTTAAACCCCAACATGTCTATGCTGCTGAATCAAAACGGTAAGGGTAACCAAATTTTAAAATTATCACTGAAATGAATCCTTATTGGCCGATTACAGTGCTAAAAAACGAACCCTGGTCCACTCATATCAATCATTTGTCGAAATATCGTGGACTATTTAATATTTATTGTGGCATTTATTGTTAATACAGTTTATTAGTTGTGATTATTACTTTTATCAGTAAGATATAGGGGGTTAAAGCATATAATAAACGATTTTTAAAAATAGTAATTTAATTCAGTAGTTAGGAATAGGTGGATGCTATCGTGATGGGCAAAAGAATTTTATTCGATGTAATGTGCAATTCAAACCTTAATAGTTTATTTTAAATTTTCTCCATCTTCTTCTCTTACACACCAATAATAAACATGACTTCCATTCAGAAGTCTTTCCCCTAAAAATATTTTCATTCTTTAACTGAACAACAAAATTAACTAGTGTTAAGTATTACTACGCCTTCTAAGAAATTATTTAGTTCTTTTCAAATAACTTACGACTTCAAGAAACTTTACATTATCTTCTAACCTATTCGTCACTTAACAACTTTTAGAATGTTAAACTGTTCTAGTAAATTAAAATAACATTCCTGAGGATCGGGGCTATAATGATAAGTTTACCTTTTAACAATTATTCCATACAGAAGTAGAGCTGTAAAAACAAGATTAAGATGGTTATGCACTGCAATCTATCTCGCCCCTCTTCCAAAACATAAAAGCTTTTTCCCCGAGTCCATTATAATTTGTATAAACAGTCGGCTTGTTTTAATTACCTTAGTTATTGTCCTCTTAATATACATAAAATTACATGAAAATTATAAAAACTGCTTGGCAAAATAAGAAAATATTCACAGGAGATGCCTAATCTTTACATACATATTATAGCCTTAAATCCTTAAAGATAGGTTATAGGCAAGCGGCCTACTTGAGATGAGCTGATTGTTGGCGCGAACTTTTAATTTGAATCGCCAATGAAAGTTAGCAATAGTGCGCACTTAACTTGGAAAAGCCTGTATAGTCCATTTCAGATAAATATGCATAGGAGCGTTGATTGAATAAATAAATTGTATTCAATCAACGATAGGAGTAGGCCATGAAGTATTAAATCAACCTTTAGATAAGTTAATAGAAATTTCGTCAGAACAAAGCCTGACTTCACGTGTAAATATTTTGATGACTGTGTTGCCTATATTTCAGGGGTTGTTTGGCAAAAATAATTGAACCGTTGATTGAATACATACTATATTCAATCAACGATTGAACTAAATATTTTCCATATCATTTTCACTGCCATTATTAGCAATTTAATAATTTTCAGTAGAAATTGACAAAATATAAAAAAATCATTCTTAAAACAACCGTCAAAAAATCAAATTATTTAATGATATTTAGGTTAGGATTTTAAGCCCTGCCACACGACTATGTCTAAAAATTACTAGTTCCTGTTATTGCTACAAAATTAGAAGTTCAGTGCCTACTCTGATGCAGATTTATCTGAAATTTAACAGGATATATTTCTTTCGGGATTGGACCTTGTCAAAGAACTACTAAAAGTGTTCGACGTTTCGCCCACTATCGTAGGGTTCTTCTTCAGGAACAAAGAAACAATAAATGAAAAATAAAATACAAGGAAATATACAAAAATGAAAAAAGGCAAATTTCAAAACATCAGAGCATGGTAATTCAGTATGTCCACCATACCAAAGGCGAAACTCTTCTGAATTGAAAATTTGGTACAAAAGAAAAGAAAGTTTAGATAGGAGAGCTGGAAAACTCTGAAGAATTTCACCTCTGGTATGGTGATCTACAGGTTAAACCAAATTTGATTTCCACTACAGGAATCTCATAAACCATTAGATACAAGGAAGCTTATATGGGAAAAGTAGTGCAGAATTTAATGTCTCATATTATTCCGCTGAGAAAACAATTGAATTCCAATTGGTCTTGATTTTATTTAGAAAAACCTGAAAATCGCCATTTTGAAAAATTAGATGTAACTTGTTTATTTGAAGTCCGATTGAAAAAATTCAAAAACCTTAATTAGTTGTTTCTGAGGCCTTTACATTAACGTAAGTTATTTTTTTATAAATTCAATTATTTCCGAGAAAATTATGTAAACTTTGTTATTTCTTATGGACGCCATATTGGATTTTATCATTTTCGAATTTAACATATTTTTCTAACTAGTTTGATGTTTGTCATGCTATATTTCAAATGTAGCAAAGTGGGTTAAATGAACTAATTTTTTAGTTTAGTTTTAAACAAAAGACGAATTAAAATTTAATTGTTTTCTCAGCGAAATAATATTAGGCATTAAATTCTGCACCACTTTGCCCATTTAAGCTTCCTTGTATCCCTAATAGTTTACGAGATCCCTATAGTGGAAATCAAATTTCGTTCAACCTGTATAGTCCATTTTAGATAAATCTTCATAAGAGGTGTGTGAACTTCTAGTTTAGTAGTGGCAACAACAAGAACTATATAGTAATATTTAGACATGGTCTTGTGGCAGCGCTATGACATTTGTTAATTGTATTGTCGTTAACTGATCTATCAACGGTATTGTGTTCTTAAATCCTCATCTAATATCATTAAATATTTCAGTCGTTGTTTGGTTTTTTGTTGACTGCTTTAAGAGTGATTCTTTTATATTTGATGTCATTTTCTGCTGAAAATCATTAAATTGTAACTAATAGTGATAAAAATAATACGGAAAACATTTATTCCAATTATTTCTGCCAAACAACCCCTGAAATATATGCAACATATTAATAATCAAAATGATTACGGGTGAAGGCAGTCTTGGTTGTAGCGTTGATTGAATAATTGTATTCAATCAATGGTTGTAGTAATTTTTCTGGAGACTTTTCTAAAGGTTATTTTAATACTTCATGGCCTACTCTTATGTAGATTTATTTGAAATGGACTATAGTTGACACCGTTGATTGAAATGATTCAATCAACGTTGATAAACACAAAGAGCTCTTCTTAGATATAAATATTCTGTGATCCGAATAAAGTTGTCTGCTTTGTGGTAGGGATGCACAAAATTTTTGAAACATCGATACTTTGTCCATTTGATGTATCCATATGTTTCAATACATTTGTACATATATTTCGATATTTGATTATCGATGTATCGTATGAATACAATGTCTCACAGTAATATTACACCACATCTCAAGATAAAATTTCATTTGACGACTCAAAAAAAGCCATTCCAGAATTTTAAAATTATACCCTTAACCGTCATCGCGATACATCGGAAAGAAATATATTGATATCCTTTCAATACATCGAAACAAAAGTATCGATGCAAAAATATCGAACATCGAAACGAAAACATCGATGTTTCCGATACATCGATATATCGCGTGCATCCCTACTTCTTGTAGTTGTAGTTTGTGGACTCTGTGCAACTAACCTATAACGTCCAAATTTCTATGTTCTTAATATTTTGTAACTTTTTACAAAATTAGGCAAAATAAACGCAAAAAATGTTTAGGTAACGTAGAATTAATCAAGTATGCCAAGTAAACGTCAAAATTTTGAAATATCTTCATTGTAAAATTTCGTAAATTTAAGCAAAGCGTTCTTTTACTTGGGAAAATGATTATTGGCGCACTCAGGCTTACTAATGCCATAATTCAAACAAATAAAGTAGGTATCCTTTATTTCAGATTCGCAGTAAAAGCCGGAATTGCTGGAAGTGCTGTATATTATGTGAAGGAGCAAGGTATTTGGAAAGGAAGTGAAGAGTCTGTGAAGGTTTATGATAAAATTTCAACAGCTTTGGAGCCCCATCTTCAACAAGTAAAGAGTAATTTACCATTTGAGGTGGGTACACTGCCAGTTGGAGTTGGTTAAAGCGTTATGTAACAGTGTGTGACATGGCAACATTTTCATTTTTTTTGCAGTTGCCTCATTTACCTCAGACAGAACAAACTTCATATTTAGCTAAGCAATACTGGAATCGAGGTGTCCATGCAACATTTGATTTTTTGATTCGTTTACCTGGCTATATTACAAATTGGACAAAAAAGGGGGTAGAAACTACTTTGGAACATGAAAATGTACAAAAATTTATTGAAGTGTTTTTCACTGGTAGTCCTGAACCAAGTAAAGATGTAAAATAATGTGTTGTAGTTGTTATTTATTGTTGTAATCTTTGTATTAATTAAAATTTGTGTAGTTACAATTGAAAGCATTTTTTCATGGAATCTTTAGAGGGTTACTAAGCAATTACAGCAGCACCTATCTACAACAAGACTGTTTATAAGAAGCAGTTGAATAGAACGAGTGAATTCCTGACATCCTTGCTTGTGCTTTTATTTAAACATTGATGTTTGTAACGAAAATCTCTATTAAAGAATTTTTGCTGGCCCTTTTATTCTTGTTACAGTGGAGTTTTACTGTACTAGAGATCGATCGAAGTTTCTAGTTCTGTCATTTTCAACCACAGCGCAGTTTTGAAACTTCACATTTAAAATTGGAGTTAATAGAAAAAAATTGAAATTTGGATTTTATAGTTAAAAACTGGAAATTTCAAGTATAAACTGAGAAACTTTGATAAAAACTAGAATATTTGATTTGTACTAGAAAGCTCAAATTTGGAAATTATGCTACTAAAATACAAAGAAAACTTGTCGCATTTGATGAGCAATCAAGAAGAGGAAATACTAGATTTAATTTTAACAAGTAAAAGTTTTAACAAATTTCGATTTTGGGAGAAAATCTAGTTTCGTTTTTCTCCAATATCCACATACATATATGGAATCACTCCTCTTCTTCTGTTGTCCGCAGAATGTCTTCATTAATTTCAAAGTTTCACCAAAATTTAGCTTATTTTTCTTGAAATTTCGAGAAAAAAATCGAATTTTCACTTTCATCTAAAAATTTCAAAATTAAGATTGCCTTGGATTTAACGCCACAAGTTAAAGTTATAAAATTTTTAGTTAAGTACAATCCATTCGCAAAGTGGAACATTATTATGCCTTTGGAGTACCGAGAGTAGTTCCAAGTCGAAATTTGGAATTTAAACTCGAAAAAAATGGAATTTTCACTTCCATCTAACAATTTCTAAATTAACATTGCCTTGGATTTAAAGCCACTATTTAAGAGTTTCAAAATATTTTTTTGAAGTACGATCCACTCGAAAGCGCAATCTTATTATACTTTTGGAGTACTGAGAGTAGTTCAAAGTCAAAATGCAGAGTTTAAACTTTAAAAAAAAATGTTAAAGTAAAAATTTGGAGATTATTCTCGTAATTTTTATTTTAAACTTGAAATTTCGAGAAAACAGTAAAAATATTAAAAAGAAAGACAAAATTTTATGAGTAAAGTTGAAAATGAATTTCATTTGGAAATATGTGGAAAAAAAAGTTTTTTTTTTTAAATTTAGCGCCTTACGTTGTTTGCGTTAGTGATTCCATGCATCAGTAGTAATTAGTATCTTCATACGTTAGTAGTTAGGCCTTAATAGTTCTACGCCTTCGCAGAAAAGATTGAATTATATAGTTATTATAATACGAAATCGTCACTAGTTGGCGGATTATTGCATAGAGAAGATTATTGATTCTCCATTTTGAATACACCTGTCAATCCCGGAGGATCTGCAAAACTTTTCAAAATAGTTTTGGCAAAGAGAGACTTCCTCTATGGTCTCTGACTTTTAGAGATACTCTGTGAGTCGGGGTTCTGCCTGTGGGTTCTGCACTGTTGTTTTATGCTCATAAGTTATAACCAGTGAAACTTTTCTGTTAATATTTTTAGTTTCCAATGGGTGAAAATAGAAATTGTGAAGATTAATGAGCACCGGTTTACTCGCAATTAAATTTCATTTGCAATTCAACCGTTTTAAAATTATTTGACTTATTGAAATGTTTATCTGTCATCAGTCCACCTAATCAGGTGCCATTGGTAAAATCGGAAACCGTTCTATTCTTTTCATTGTAATTAATACGTAATACATACAAGATAAGTTATATTTTCAACCTAAGATCTTACTTCTTTACCTTAAGTAAAGAATTTTAAACCACCGGTATTTGAGGTTAGATTAGTCTCCGAATAATGGAAGACAACAGTAAGGTGGAAAGGCAAAGGTGTTTTTTCGACGTATCTATCGGGGGGCTGCCCTCCGGTCGCATTCTTTTTGAACTATTTACGGACGTAGCGCCCAAAACATGCGAAAACTTCCGGTTGCTGTGTACAGGGGAGGGCGGTATCGGTCAGACAACTATGAAACCACTACATTATAAGGTAAAATTTAGCGTAAGGGTAGAAATGGTACCATATGTTTCTTTCGTAGGGCGTTATTTTTCATCGTGTTGTGAAAGATTTCATAATACAAGGAGGGGATTTTTCTAATGGAAATGGCACAGGCGGCGAGAGCATTTATGGAGGTACATTCGAAGGTAAGTGAAATCCTTACAATTATTCTAAAGAGCTTAAGAGGTTTTTTATGCAGATGAGTCGTTCGAGATCAAACATGATAAACCATTTTTGTTATCAATGGCAAATCGAGGAAAGGACACTAATGGATCACAATTCTTTATGTGAGTCGTACATTTTTAATTAGTATTTAATTTGCCAAAGGATATACTTAAAAAATGATGATATTCAAAAGGTATTAATGACCTGATTACCAAATTATTTTGGTGGTACTAATAAATTAGTATTATAAGTAACTCGACACAAAAGGGTGCTCGTTTTTTAAAATTAAATTTATAAATAGTAGTTTTAAAATGTTGACCTTTTCTGGAAATATAGATTTTTTGTCAACATTTGTTTATGAAACCCAAGATTTCAAAAAGAAAAGCAAAATGTCAATTTGATTTTGGCTTTAATTTTTTTTTTTTTCATATTTTTGACTTAAAAAGTGGAATCTCAAAAATTAATGAATTATTTTAACCATAGTAATTTAAATTTTGAAACTTATTTAAAGCAAACTTCAGACTAAAATCAAATGTAAAAGATGTAATAATAAATGTAAATTTGATTTGAATTCTTATCTAATAAATCAATTCAAAGTTTATGAACGTGCAGCACTACTTTCGAGCTGAACTGATCTGAATTCAATTTAAGGTTATAGAAATATATTGGTGAAATATTACAAAAACTAGCCTTTGAAAATGAATTTTTCTAACTTCACTTTGTAAAACAACAGAAATATTCAAATTGTGTATTATATTTATGAGCCTTTGGGCTATTTAGTTTGAACATTTCCAGAAATATTTATTTTAGTGTAATACACCAAAAAAAATTGTAATTTTTAACACATTTTGAATTGTGTGCACCCCACAATTTCATCTCCGATTTACCAATTAGGTGGTGATAGTGCCAGGTAATGTACTGTTTTAATGAATGGTTAAGTTTCAAATGTAAAAAGCGGCTGGAGGTTACAGAACAGTAACTTGTGTTGTTCTGTAGCAGTACGTCTGTCCGATCTAAAGCTGGCCTTCGCTGATCATATCTTGTCATGTTTTGTGTTATAGTACGACGCAACCGGCCCCCCACCTCGACAAGTAAGTCTATTCTAAAAAATTTGAAATTTGTTTTTATTTGTCTCCATTTTCAGTGTGCATGTGGTATTCGGTCATGTTGTTGGTGGTCAGGATGTCATTCGACAGATAGAATCTCTACCAGTCGACAGCAACAGTAGACCCTTACAAGACGTAAAAGTCATCAAATGCGGGGAGCTTGTAAAACAAATAAAAGGTATGCAACCTCTACATTCAAAGTTGCCTGTACTTATCTCTTCTGCTTGTAGTAAAAAAGGATAAAAAGAAGAGGGACAAAGAAAGTAAATCAGAAGATGACGATGAAGAGAAGAAGAGAAAGAAGGCAAAAAAAGAAAAAAAAGAGAAGAAAAAGGAGAAAAAAGAGAAAGAGTAATTTTGTCTTCTGTATAAATGTATCTCGCTAAACAAAGTAATATTTCAGTAAAGAAAATGAATCAGAAGAAGAAGGTGAAGTCAAAGATCTTCACCCACTAGCAACCGTAACTGATATAAAACCAGAAGACATACCCGATGTACCCGTCAATAAATTTCTTCTAAGAGGCGGTGAAAATAGGGATAACAAAGACAAAAAGAATTTCTCCAGAAGAGGTAAATTTTACACTTTCCGCTTAACTCGTTAATTATTGAATTCATTTTAGACGATAGAAGAGATTCGTTTAGAGGTCGACGTGACTGGAACAACAGGTTCAGCAGAAGACCAATGACAACAAAAAGTGGTAGAATAATCAAAGGAAGGGGAAAATTCGTAAGTACTGCTTTGATACCTAATTATCTGCAAAATCAACAATTAGTTAGTCATTAACATTTTCTCGATTTTGTTTTGGAAATTTATTAACATTGTTAGAAAAATTAAAATTGGACAAATTGCTGAATTTTGGCATACAACAAATCTGATGTTAAAAAATTCTTCAAATGTCATCTCTTGACAGAAATAGAAGTTTTCAATTTAACCTTAACATTTTAGGAAGAAAAGAAAAACTTCAGGTTTAGTCGAAATTTTAATGAAAGGGGGGAAGTTTCGAAAAAATTGAAATTTTCCAAATTCCCACTTTTTCTTCCAAAGTTTCAACTTTATTCTAACGATTTTTAATTTTATTTGCAAATCTTAGCTGAAAAATTGAACTTTTTTGGAGAATTTGATTAAATTTTAATTTTGAATTTTTTGGAAATTCAAACTTTTTCAAATTTTCAAAAAAAAAATCGAAATTTCAGAACTGAGATTGAAATTGTAAGCCAAATTCGAAGTTTTGAAATGTAAACAGAAATTTGAAGCTTAAAATGGAAAGTCGAAATGTTCACAAAAAATTGAAATTTTCAAAAAAGTTTTGATTCTGGAAAAGTCATATCTTAAAAAAAGGGCCAAAATTTGATGACAAAAGTTGAAATTTTCAAAAAAAGTGCAAATTCATGAGAAAAAAATTCGAAAATTTTAAAAAATAGTACAAATTTTCAGGATCGAATTTTTAAATTTTTTTAAACGAAAATCCGGTTTACTACATAGCAATCGAAATTTTGAGAAAATGTCGAAATTTTGAAAAAAAGTCAAAATTTTCACAAAATAATGAAACTGAAAAAACTTTTAATTCTGAAAAATGTCATAACATCTTAAGAAAAAAGCTGAAATTTGATGACAAAAGGTTAATATTTTCAGAAAAGCAAAAATTCTAAAAAAAAGTTCAAAATTTTAAAAATCGAAATTTTCAGAAAAATCCAATTTTGGAAAAAAGTGTGAAATTTGAAAAAAAGTCGAATTTTTAAATTTTTCAAATAAAAATACCGTTTACTACATAAAAGTCGAAACTTCGAAAAAGAGTCGAAATTTTCACAAAAAATTAAAATTTTAACAAAAGTTTAAACTCCGGAAAAAAATGATGTCTTCAAAAAAACCGAAATTTGATGACAAAATGTTTCAAAAAAAAGTCGAGTTTTTTAAATTTTCAAATAAAAAACCAATTTGCTACATAAAAGTCGAACTTTTAAAAAAAATCGAAATTTTCAAAAAATGTCAAGTTTTTGAATTTGAACAAAAGTAGAAATTAAAAAAAACCGATTTTCAATAAAGCAATATTTCAACAAAATCAGACTTGACAAGAAGCAAAAAGTCAAAATTTTGAGAAATTCAAATTTTGTATCAAAATTTTCAAATGATTGGAAAATAAATCAAAATCTTAAAGAGAATAAAAACTGTAAAAAAGTTAAAATTTACCAGTTAAATTAAAATTTGCAAAAAGTGAAAATTATAAAAAAATGGAAAACTAGAAATTCGAAATTTTTAAAATGTAATGAAAATCGATATTTTCAGAAAGTGTAAACGAGGAAAGGACAAAATTTTGAAAAAAAAAGTCGAATTTAGAACGAAAATATTTTGTAAAAATGTTTAAGAGAGTTGAAATTTCGAGTCAAAATTTTAAAAAACGTTGCAAAAATTTTCAATAACAAGATGGGAATTTTGAAAAAAGGTGAAAATTTTCAAAAATAGGGTCAAAATGTGATAAAAGCTGAAAAAAATTTAAAACTCCGAAATAAAGCCAAAATAAAAAAAATTAAACTATTAAAAAGCAAATTTTCAGAAAAGAAATTTTTTAACAAAAACAGAAATTATAAAAAGTTTCCAAAAAAGAAAATCAAAATATACCCAAAAATCATTGTTTTAAAGTTGGAATATTCAAAAAAATGTAAAACCTTCGAAAAAAGTTGATATTTTAAAATGTCGAAATTTTCAAAATACAGAACTCTACATTCTCAGTAAAATTCGAATTCTTCAAAAAAAGGCGGAATTTCCAAAAAGGTGACCCAAGAATTCTTTCTCTTTGACGCGGACGAAGACCCGAATATCAGCTAGTGTTGAATATAAATTCATAATTTAAAAAAATAAATTTTGAGAAAAAACCCAATTTTGGGAGGAAGTTGAAATTTCCAGAAAATCAAATCGAAAAGTGAGTGAGTTATAAAAAAAATGTCGCAATAGAAATTTTTGAAAAAAAATTCAAAATTCAAGATTAAATACGGTATTTGGAGAAAAGAAAATTTAAATGTCAATAAAGACATTCAGCTAAAATTGAGCTGACATATATTAATTAAAATTGGGAATTTCAAGAAAAAAATTTAAATATCTGGAGTCTAAATTCGGGATTTGGAGAAAAAGAGTCGAAATTTTGAGTTAACAATTTCTTGAAATGTTGGTCCAAAAACCGAAATTTCTAGGAAAAATGGAAATTTTGACCGAAGGCGAAATTTTTGTGTAAAAATGAAAAAACAAGTAATTTGTAAACTGGAAATTTTGATAAAGTCGAAAATTTTAGTTAAGCATACAAATTTCGATCTTTCTTGCAGCGTTACAGGACACCATCAAGGAGCAGATCAAGAAGTGGGACTCCATTACACTGGAAGAAAGAGGAGTCGAGAGTTATCAAACTGTCAGATTTTGAAAAACACGAAGCTGATAGGAAAAAACGCGAGGAATCTAAAGCCGCAGATGAAAAAGTGAACAGAAAGGAACACCCCAGAGAAAGGAGCACTTATACGCCGGAGAAAAAGCGCGGAAAAGTCGATTATAACGCCCTAGATTACGAGGACCAATCGGAGGATGAGAATGAGGCGCCCCGGAAGCAGGTCGCCAGCTTGGTACAGTACCCTCTATCGGCCATATCATCCTCGCACGCGGAAAAGCAGGAGAAGAAAAAAGAAGAAACGAAAATTGAGGATGGTAACGACGACGTCGTGGTGAATGAGCGCTCGGAATTTTTAGCCAAAGCGCTGGGTGTTCCAGTGAAATCTGGAGCGGATTCACCCACACGAGAATTAAACAGTTTTGATAAAAAGGCCAATCAGATTGAAGTGCCGCCTAAACCGTTCGGATTTGAAGTTGAAAAGCAACGAATGTCTCTAGTAGAAAACGCAAAGGAAGAGAAGAGGGGCAGAAACAAATTTGAAATTGAGAAGCCCGAAAATCAAGGCAATGGTCGTGTTTATAGAAACGGTAAGTAATTTTTTTAATAGTTAATAAATTCCATTAGCTTTTTCGAAGTTTTGATTAACTTTTAAAGGTTAGCACAGATAGAGTGGAGAGCAGTGTAGCGCCATCAGTGCAGGTTCTTTTGAGGAATTCTTAAGTCCGCGCTGAGTCCATGCGCCAGTAGTGTGCGTTACCGTATAAGAAGTGTGCAATCGATATCTTTAAATTTTAAGAAAAAGTCGTTTTAAGATAGGGTGAAGTTTTAAGAAATCTTTATTAATAAAATCCCTTTTCTTTGTTGAAATTATAACAAACTCCATTTCGCTTTCTGAAACTTTTTTCTGCTCTAAATTTGGACACTTTTCTCAAAATTTGGATAAAACTAGGAAAAAGAAAAAAGTAATACTAAAAGGGTAACTGGTTTTCTCCTAATTTATTTATAATAATATAATAAATCAATCATACTTTTAAAAAACCTATTTCTTATTAAAGGTCGAAATCAAGAGTACGAACGCCGCCGCGTGGAGCCTAGAAGATTCGACCGCCGACCCCGACCGAGGTCACCCTTCAGTCGTAGATCAGAACGCCGCCCCCGCGATAGAATCGAAAGAAGATCCCGCAGATCCCCAAAGCGTTCCCGTTCCAGAGACCGCGATCGCCGGAGGTCCAGGTCTCGAAGGCGGTCGCGCTCCAGACATTCCAGTAGAGAGAAGGCGAGATCTGCTTCCAAAGAACAAGAAAAGGCGAAAACACCGCCAAAGGAGGAATCTATTAAAAAACTCGACGATGCCGAGGAGAAGTATAAGAAGCTTTTACTCATAAGGAAGAAAGTAGAGTTGCTGGAGAAGAAGAGAAAAGAGGAAGAAAAGAAGAAATTGGAAGCAGGAGAAGCAGCGTAAAGTGAAAGAGGAGGCGGAGATGTTGGAGAAAGCCAAAAAAGCTAAGAAAGAGGCTTTGGAAAAGGAAAAGCTGTTGAAGACTTATAAAGTCCTCCAGGAGTTGGATAAGAGAGCTTCCAATAGGAAGAAAAGTCCTAGTAGGAGCTCCAGTAGTAGCTCTAGTACCCCCCCAAGAAAAACGAGAAAAAGGTCGCGGTCTGTTTCAAAATCAAAGAAAAAGAGACGATACAGGAGCACATCCTCTAGTAGCAGTTCAAGAAGCCGAACACCTGTCCGAAAGTCCTACAAATAAAATATGTCCGTTTGATTTTCGTTACTTGCATTTCCATATGTTATTGTATTATTCTACAGTTTATTTTTTGGTAAGCTAAGCTGGTGGTTTTTTAATTGTATTTGTTTTGTGAATTGAACCAATGATTTAATTTGAATAAAAATAAAAGAGCACTATTCTTTTTTTTTTTACCGCATTGTGGCTTATAATGACAAAATTAATTTGAACGGTAACTGAATATCAAGTTTCAACTGAACATTTTCAGATCTGTCAAAATTTTAAATAAAAAGTTGAATTATAAATTTAAAGTGAACATTTTGATATTAAATTTATGTTTTAAATAAGCTTGAAGTTGTAGAAAAAAATATTTAAGAAGAAATAGAAAAAATCAAATAATAAAAATATTTAATAAATAATAGGATTGCAAAGTCAATTTTAGAAAAAAAAAAATCTGAAAAAGAAAATTTCCAAAAAATAAATCAAAATATTGAATAAAAATTTCTCATAATTTTAAACAAAATAATCTGAACTCTGAATTTTGAGAAAGTGACATTTTCGAGAAACACAAACTAAAAAAATCGGATTTGAACTGCAAACATTTAGGTCTGTGTCGAAATTTTTAGTTTGAACTCGAACTTTTTTCAGAAGTTGAAATTTTAAACATCAAAATTTGGACATTAAATTGTTTTAAATAAGTTAGTATTGCCAGATTTTTTCTAACAAATCGCAAATTAAGTCTAACCATCTCAGTTTTAAGTTAAAAATCTAGTTTAACAAAAGGAAAAATCAAAAGCGGAAACTCGAAATTTTAAAATATTTTAACATTCAAAATTTAATTGAATTCTTCAAATGAATATGATGAAACTCCAGCAAAAGAGGTCAAACATTTAAGTAAGTACGTCGTCAAAATTTTGGGGAGAAAGATGTAAATTTTGAAATTCAGGAAAAAATCAAAATTTTGACAAAAAATTAAATATTTGTAAATGTTTTTATGTAAATTTGAAATTTTAAAACTTTTATCTCAAGGGTTGGACCTTTATGGAAGAAAGTTCAATTCTAAACTCGAAACTCAAAATTTTGAGTTTAAAATTCTAATGTTTATTCCAAATTTCAAGAAAAACCTTGAAAATTTGCGATTGAAGTTGAAATTGCAATTTTCCTTGAAATCAAAAACATTGGAAAATTTGAGAAATTGGGAAATGTTGAAATTAAAGAAGAAATCGTATAAAATAAAAATTTCTGAAAATTTGAAGCTTTCGATATTTTAGAGACAATAAGTTTAAATCAAAATTTTAAGAGAAAAAGAAATTTTGAAAAACAAAACATAGTTTATATTAAAAAAATAGGCAGTCTTGGAAACTGCTAAAAACTCAAAATTAGGAAATAGTG